>JAKFGQ010000916.1:0-13014 GCA_021498475.1 Saguinus midas | reverse complement strand
TGGCTGCTTTGTTGAAATCAAATAAAGACAGATTTGAGGTACAAAAAAAATAAAAACAAAGTTAGCTGGACGTGGTGTGGACATCTGCAACCAGCTACTTGAAGGGCATTGCAGGAAAATCTTGAACCCAGAAGGCAAATGTTGCAATAAGCAAAACAGTTACACCATAATGGTGACAAGAGGAAACACTACATCATAAAGAAAGGGCCAGTTGGAGTCACCTGGACCTGGTTTTGTTATTGCACACTCATCTGTCTGATTGCTTTTCTTTCTTTTCTTATGTGAGGTGATTTTAACCTGGATACTCATGACCTCTATCTTGTGACTTCAGGTGACCACCAACCTCGGCCTCCCTGAGTGCTAAGATTGCTGGCGTCAGTCAGTGCGTCTCTGATTTCTTTTTAACAATAAAGTGCCAAACTCAGACTCACAGGAGACTGTCATTCAGGTGCTGGAAACAAGGTGGGTGGATCATGAGAAGTTGCGTTCGAGACCGCCGACCAACATGGTGAAACCCATTTTAAAACGAAAACACAATTTGGTTTTGCTCGCTGCTCAGGCCTGTAATCCCAGCACTTGGAATGCTGAGGGGGCAGATGGTCACAGGTTGAGACTGGCCTCAAAAGACACAGCCCACTCTCTATAAAAACATAAACAGAAAAACTTAAAAAGCTGAGGTGGGTATGGCATGCTCGCTTTGGAAGCACCTACACTAAAATTCCCAGGTGTGTATCATTCAGGAGTGCTAATTTGAATATCTTAAATAGGGTCATGACCTCCACAGGTGTTCATTATTCACTGAAGCTCAAAGGAGGCCATATGAAATAGACTCTGACTATTGCTGTGCATTATTCAAGGCTCTGAATGAATGGTCCAATGGAACAGAATCTGACGATTCTAGTGTGTCATTCAGTGAGATACTGAATCAGTATATGAAACAGGGATTACCATTATGCATTATTCACTGAGGCTCTGTGTGGCCATATGAAATAGACTCCTATTTACTGAGTATTCTCATGTGTGCATTATTCACTGATTCTCTGGTGGCCATAAAATAGACTCCTGACTATTTCTCAGTAGTGTATTATTTCTTGGGTTCTAATAACACATATGAAATAGACATCTGATTATTTTACAAGTGTGTAATATTCAGGAATCTGAATTTGTAATATAAATTAGTCAGTATTCACAGACATGTGATTCACTGAGGCTCATAATGAGTGTTTATATTAAAAGAATTTTGACTATTCCCAAGCTGTGTATCATTCAGTGAGGCTCTGAATGATTGCCATATGAGACAGGCTCCTGAGTACTCAACATGTGAATATTCACTGAGCCTGAATGAGTGGCCATGTAATACACTGACTTTTTTCAGTTGTGTACTAGTGAGGCTCAAAATGAGTGTCCATGAAACAGACCCTCAGTAATTGACAGACGTGTATTCACTGAGGCTGAATAGAGCATAAGCAATAGACTCCTGATTATTCCTGGTTTGCATGATTCACTGAGGCTCGAATATGTGGCCATTTGGAGATTCCTCACAATTCAGGTGTGTGTTATTCACAGAGTCTCTGAATGCATTGCCATTTAAAATAGACTCTTGAAAATTCTCCAGGTGCACTATTCCGTGAGGCTCTGAATGAGTGGCCACATGAAATACACTCATGTTTCTAGGTGTGTATTATTCACTGAGGCTCTGAAAAGTGACCAAATGAAATAGATTCCTGACTATTACAGGTGTGCATTATTCAGTGAGGCACTCATTGAGTGTCCATATGAAACTGTCCTGACTATTCCCCAGGTGTGTACCACTTAGTAAGGTACTGAGAGAGTGGCAATATAAAAAGACTCTTGACTATTCCCCAGTGTGTATTATTCACTGAGGCTCTGAATGATATGAAATAGACTCCTGACTATTTCACAGGTGCATATTATCACTGAGGCTAGAATGAGGTCCAAATGAAATAGAATCCTGGCTACTCCACAGGTGTGCATTATTCACGAGCTCTGAATGAATCTCCATGAATAGACTCAGAAATTATTCTATTCAAGATGGCTTGAAATTGCAGCTCTCAGTGAATCAGATGAGTCCTAAGCATTCTGACAGATCTTTGCCCACAGAACTTTGAAAGTCAGGTGTAGAGACACTTCGAGCTCAGAAGATTGAGACAGGCACTGGGCAAACTCACTGGTGGGTGCCTGTTAAACTGGAATCTGAGGTTGGAAGGGCAGATTGGCATGTCCATCTGATTGAATGGGACTTGGACAATGAACCAGACCAAAAGATTCCTGGGAATATTGATCTGAGCCAGTGCAGTGGGCAGCAAGATGATCCCAGTGCCCTATCAGCAGGCTACTGGGGCACCAGTGAGAGAGTCAACTTTCAGCTTAAAAAGAGAGAGAGAGAGGACGGACTCTGAGGCAGGGAGCTGGGTGATCAGGCTCAGATCACTGACAGGGACAAGCATAGAACTCAGGGCTGATTTTGCTGCTCATAGGACTGCAGGTGGTGTCCACCATCAACAATCTGCTGAGTACCGCCCAGGGCTGACACAGCCTGCCATTGCAGGAAACCTGCCATAACAGAGACTCCACCAGATAGCAAGCCACAACAGAGCCCAACAGGCACCCACTGCAGAGCCCAGGAAAATAGTCTGCCACTAGTGGGCAGGACAGTGCAACGATACTCATAAAGCCCAACTCCCTGAGACAGAGCATCTAAAAAGGATGTTTATGAGTTCTGTTGCACAGACATGAACATCCTCCCAATTGAAAAATCAACAACTCAAAGAAGACAGGTGGATAAATCATAAGGATGAAGAAACCAGTGCAAAGAAGGAAAAACAGAAACCAAAACACTTCACCTCCTACAAGACCAAAACTCCTCACCAGCAGGAACAAAGCTGGACAGAATGAGTGTGATGAAATATGGAATCAGACTTCAGAAAGTGGATCATGAGAAATTTCAGTGAGCTAAAAAGACTAAACAGTGCAAAGAAACTAGAACTCTGAAAAAAGATTTGAAAAAAGATTGAAATATGTAAGAATGGACAACAGAGAGGAATGAATGAATTGATCTAAAAACAACACAGAAATGAAGCATCAAGTTTCAACAGTCAGTGACCAACAGAAGAAAGAATATCAGAATTGAAGGCAAATAAATGAATTAAAACAAGAAACCAAGATCAAAGAAAAAAGCATGGAATGAATAAAATCTCAAAAATGTGGGACTATGTGAAGAGACCCAACCTACATTTGAAAAGTGTACAGAATGTGATGAAGAGAATGAATCAAGCTGGAAAACACTCTTCAGGATATCAGAAAATTCCCCAACCTAGCAAAACAGGTCAATACTCAACTCCAGGAAATACAGAACACCACAGATATTCTGCAAGAAAAGCAACCAAGGCACATAATCGTCAATTCACAGGGTTCAAATGAAGGAGAAAATACTGAAAGCCAGAGAAAGGTCAACACCCACAAGGAAGCCCATCAGACTCACAGAGATCTCTCAGAATCTACAAGCCAGAAGGTGGGGCCAATATTCAACATCCTTAAAGAAAAGAACTTTCAACCAGAATTTCATATCCAGAAACTGAGCTTCATAAGTGAAGGAAAAATAAAATCCTTCACGAACAAGCAAGTACTCAGAGATTTTGTCACCACTAGGCCTGCTTTACAGAGCTCCTGAAAGAGGCACTACACATAGAAAGAAACAACCAGTACCATCCTAAAAGCATACCAAGGCTAAGAACAACAAAATGAAGAATCTACATGAACCAATGGGAAACAATGCTAGCATCAAAATGGCAGTATCAAATTCACATAACAATATTAACCCTAAATGTAAATGGGCTAAATGCACCAATCAAAAGACACAGACAGTCGAATTGACCAAGAAGAAAGAATATCAGAAGTGAAGATCAAATAAATGAATAAAACAAGAAACCAAGATTAAAGAAAAAGTAAAAGGAATGAATAAAATCTCCAAAAATGTGGGACTATGTGAAGAGACCCAACCTACATTTGATAGGTGTACCAGAATGTGATGAAGAGAATGAATCCAAGCTGGAAAACACTCTTCAGGATATTATCCAGAAAATTCAACCTAGCAAAACAGGTCAATACTCAACTCCAGGAAATACAGAGAACACCACAAAGATATCTGCAAGAAAAGCAACCCAAGGCACATAATCGTCAGATTCACCAGGGTTGAAATGAAGGAGAAAATACTAAGGCAGCCAGAGAGAAAGGTCACCCACAAAGGGAAGCCCATCAGACTCACAGCAGATCTCTCAGCAGAGACTCTACAAGCCAGAAGAGAGTGGGGCCAATATTCAACATCCTTAAAGAAAAGAACTTTCAACCCAGAATTTCATATCCAGCCAAACTGAGCTTCATAAGTGAAGGAAAATAAACTTCATGAACAAGCAAGTACTCAGAGATTTTGTCACCACTAGTGCTTTACAAGAGCTCCTGAAAGAGGCACTACACATAGAAAGAAACAACCAGTACCAGCCATCCTAAAAGCATACCAAAGGCTAAAGAGCACCAACAAAATGAAGAATCTACAAAAACCAATGGGCAAAACAGCCAGCTAGCATCAAAATGGCAGTATCAAATTCACACATAACAATATTAACCCTAAATGTAAATGGGCTAAATGCACCAATCAAAAGACACAGACTGGCAAAAAACAAAATGTCAGTGCTGTATCCAAAACCCATTTCACAAGCAAAGATACACAAAGGCTCAAAATAAAGGGATGGAGGAAGATTTACCAAGCAAATGGAGAGGAAACAAAAGCAGGAGTTGAAATTCTCATCTCTGATAAAATAGACTTTAAAGCAACAAGATCAAAAGAGACAAAGAAGGTCATTATATAATGGTAAAGGATGATACAACAAGAAGAGATAACGATTCTAAATATATATGGACCCAATGCAGGAGCACAGATATAAGGCAAGTTCTTAATGACTTAAAAGAGACTTAGACTCACAATAATAGGGGAGACTTTAACACTCAGTCAATAGCAGACAGATCAACCAGACAGAAAATTAACAAGGATATCCAGGACTTGAACTCAGACCTGAACAAGCAAACCTGATAGACATTTACAGAACTCTCCACCCCAAATCCACAGAATATACATTCTTCTCAGCACCACATCACACCTACTCCAAAATTGACCACATAATTGGAAGTAAAGCACTCCTCAGCAAATGCAAAACAACTGAAATCATAACAAACAGTCTCTCAGACCATAGTGCAATCAAGTTGGAACTCAGAATTCAGAAAATAACTCAGAACCGCACAGCTTCATGGAAACTGAACAACTGGCTCTTGAATGTTGATTGGATAAACAATGAAATGAAGGCAGAAATAAAGAAGTTCTTGAAACCAATGAAGAACACAACATACCAGAATCTCTGGGACACATTTAAAGCAGTCTGTAGAGGAAAATATATAGCAATAAGTGCCCACATGAGAAGAGTGGAGAGATCCAAAATTGACACCCTATCATCAAAATTGAAAGAGCTAGAGCAAGATCAAAAAGCTCAAAACCTAGCCAAGACAAGAAATAACTAAGATCAGAGCAGAACTGAAGGAGATAGAGACAAGAAAACCCTTCAAAAATCAATAAATCCAAGAGCTGGTTTTGAAAAGATCAACAAAATAGACAGACCACTAGCCAGACTGATAAAAAGAAGAGAACAACCAAATAGATGCAATAAAAAACGATAATCACCACAGATTCCACAGAAATTCAAACCATCATCAGAGAATACTACAAACAACTCTATGCATAAACTAGTAAATCAGGAAGAAATGGATAAATTCCTGGACACCTGTGTCCTCCCAAGCCTAAACCAGGAGGAAGCCAAACTATGAATAGACCAATAACAAGGTCTGAAGTTGAGGCAGCAATTAGAGCCTACCACACAAAAAAGCCCAGGTCCAGATGGGTTCACTGAATTCTACCAGACACACAAGAGGATCTGGTACCATTCCTTCTGAAACTATTCCAAATAATCCAAAAGAGGAACCCTTCCCAAATCATTTTATGAGACCAACATCATCCTGATACCAAAACCGGCAGAGACTCAACAAGAAAAACTTCAGGCCAATATCCATGATGAACATAGATGCAAAAATCTTCAATAAAATACTGGCAAACCGATTGCAACAGCACATTAAAAACTTATCCATCATGATCAAGTAGGATTCATCCGGGATGCAAGGCTGGTTCAACATACGCAAGTCTATAAATGTAATTCACCACATAAACAGAAGCAAAAACAAAACCACATGATTATCTCAATTGACACAGAAGGCATTTGACAAAATTCAACAGCCTTTATGCTAAAACCCTCAATAAACTTGGTATTGATGGAACATATCTCAAAGTAATAAAAGCTATTTATGACAAACCAACAGCCAATATCATACTTAATGGGCAAAAACTGGAAGCATTCCCTTTGAAATCCGGCACTAGACAAGGATGCCTCTCTCACCACTCCTATTCAACATAGTACTGGAAGTTCTAGCCAGAGCAATCAGGCAAGAAAAAGAAATAAAGGTATTCAAATAGGAAAGGTGGAAGCCAAATTGTCTCTATTTGCAGACGACATGATAGTATACCTAGAAGACCCCATCACCTCAGCCCAAAAGCTCCTGAAACTGATAAGCAACTTCAGCAAAGTCTCAGGATATAAAATCAATGCAAAAATCACAAGCATTCCTATACACCAATAACAGACTTAAAGAACCAAATCAAGAATGAACTGCCATTCACAATTGCTACAAAGAAAATACCTAGGAATACAACTCACAAGGAATGTAAGGGACCTCTTTAAGGAAAACTACAAACACTGCTCAACGAAATAAGAGGACACAAACAGATGGAGAAACATTCCATGTTCGTGGTTAGGAAGAATCAATATCGTGAAAATGGCTATACTGCCCAAAGTAATTTACACAATCAATGCTATCCCCATCAAACTACCATTGAATTTCTTCACAGAACTGGAAAAACCACCATGAATTTCATATGGAACCAAAGAGCCCGCATAGCCAAGTCAATTCTAAGCAAAAAGAACACAGCGGAGGCACTACCAGACTTCAAACTATACTACAAGGCTACAGTAATCAAAACAGCATGGTACTGGTACCAAAACAGAGATATAGACCAATGGAACAGAACAGAGGCATCGGAGGCAACACAACATATCTACAACCATATAATCTTGATAAACCAGACAAAAAATGGAGAAGAATGTTATGGTGTGGGAAAAAACTGCAGAAATGCAGAAAAATGGACACTGACTAAAAATCACTAAATATTAATTAACTGAAATTAAAGACCAAGAATAAAAAAAAAAAACAAGAATAAACTGCCATTCACAATTGCTACAAAGAAAATAAAATACCTAGGAATACAACTCACAAGGAATAAGGGACCTCTTGAAGAAAAACTACAAACAACTGCTCAACGAAATAAGAGAGGACACAAACAGAAGGAGACAAATTCCATGTTCGTGGTTAAGATGAATCAATATCGTGAAAATGGCTATACTGCCCAAAGTAATTTACTCAATCAATGCTATCCCATCAAACTACCATTGAATTTCTTCACAGAACTGGAAAACACCATGAACTTCATATCGAACCAAAAGAGAGCTGCATAGCCAAGTCAATTCTAAGCAAAAAGAACACAGCGGGAGGCATCACACTACCAGACTTTAAGCTATACTACAAGGCTACAGTAATCAAAACAGCATGGTAGTGGTACCAAAGCAGAGATATAGACCAATGGAATAGAACAGAGGCATCGGAGGCAACACAACATATCTACAACCATATAATCTTTTTTTTTCTTTTTTTTTTTGAGACGGAGTTTTGCTTTTGTTACCCAGGCTGGAGTGCAATGGCGCGATCTCGGCTCACCACAGCCTCCGCCTCCTGAGTTCAAGCAATTCTCCTGTCTCAGCCTCCTGAGTAGCTGGGATTACAGGCAGCCACCATGCCCAGCTAATATGTATGAAAGAGAGCTAGTTTCACCATGTTGACCAGGATGGTCTTGATCTCTTGACCTCGTGATCCACGCCTCGGCCTCCCAAAGTGCTGGGATTACAGGCTTGAGCCACTGCGCCCGGCCCATATAATCTTTGATAAACCAGACAAAAACAAGCAATGGGGAAAGGATTCCTGTTTAATAAATGGTGTGGGGAAAACTGGCTAGCCATGTGCAGAAAGCAGAAACTGGACCCCTTCCTGACACATTAAAATTAACTCAGATGGATTAAAGACTTAAACATAAGACCTGACACCATAAAAAGAAGAAAATCTAGGCAAATCCATTGAGGACATAGGGTAGGCAAGGACTTCATTACCAAAACACCAAAAGCATTGGCAACAAAAGCCAAAATAGACAAATGGACCTAATCAAACTCCACAGCTTCTGCATGTGAAACAGTCACTAGAGTGAATGCAACCATCAGAATGGGAAAAATCTTGCAGTACACACATCTTACATGAGGGCTCCAGAATTTACAAAAACTCAAACAGATTTACAGGAAAAAAAGCAAGCCCATTCAAAATGGGCAAAGGATATGAACAGACACTTTACAAAAGAAGACATTTCATGAGGCCAACAAACACATGAAAAAATCATCATCACTGGTCATTAGAGATGCAAATCAAAACCACATTGAAATACCATCTCACGCCAGTTAGAATGGCGATCATTAAAATCTGGAGACAGCAGATGCTGGAGAGGATGTGGAGAAATAGGAACACTCTTACACTGTTGGTGGGAGTGTAAATTAGTTCAACCATTGTGGAAGACAGTGTGGCGATTCCTCAGGGACCTAGAAATAGAAATTCCATTTGACCCAGCAATCCCTTTACTGGGTATATATCCAAAGGACTATAAATCGTTCTACTACAAGGACACATGCACACGAATGTTCATTACAGCACTGTTTACAATAGCAAAGACCTGGAACCAACCCAAATGCCCATAGATGATAGACTGGACTGAGAAAATGTGGCACATATACACCATGGAATATTATGAAGCAATCGAAAATGATGAGTTCGTGTCCTTTGTATGGACATGGATGAATTTGGAAAACATCCTTCTCAGCAAACTGACACAAGAACAGAAAAACACATACTGCATATTCTCACTAGGCAGGTGAGAAAAATAAGAACAGATGGACACAGGGGGTCTACTACACACTGGGGTCTATTGGGGGACGGGGAGGACGGTGGTGGGGTTGGGGAGGATAGCCTGGGGATAAATGCCACGTGTAGGTGAAGGGGAGGAAGGCAGCAAAGCACACTGCCATATGTGTACCTTTGCAACTATCTTGCACGTTCTGCACATGTACCCCAAAACCTATAATGCAATAAAAATTTTTTAAAAAGGAAAAGTAAACAAATAAATACCTTAAAATAGAAGTATTCTTCAGGTGTGTATTATTCAGTGAGGCTCTGAATATGTGGCCATATTAATTGATTCCTTACTGTCAGGTGTGTATTATTCACTGAGGCTCTGAATATGCACATGATAGACTCCTGACTACTCCACATTATTCAGTGACACTGAATGAGAGACACATGAAAAGACAGACTATTCACAGGTGTGCATTATTCAATTGGACTCTAAATGAGAGATAAAAGAATATTGACTATTTCAGGTGTGTACATTCAGTGAGGCTCTCAATGAGTAGCCATAATAAAGACTTCTATTTCTCAGGTGTGCATTATGTAATTCTCTGAATGAGTGGCCATAAAATAGATCAGATTATATCACAAGTGTAATATGCTGAGGCTGTGAAAAGTGGCCATATGAAACAGACTTCTACTCCACAGGTGTTATTCACTGATGTGAATCAGTAGCCATATGATAGACTCTAATTATTCTCTTGTTTGCATTAAACAGGTTCTGTAATGTGCATACCAAATATCCTGCTGACACATCATGTGTGTACTTCAGTAATTCCCAGAATGAGATCATATGAAATGACTCTGACTATCACCAGGTGTGTATCATTCAGGGACTAATTCGTGCTCTCTTAAACAGACTTGACTACTCCATAGAAGTTCATTATTTAAATAAAGCACTGAATGAGGCATAAAATAGACCTGACTATTGCCCATTGTAAATTATTCTATAAGGCTTTGAATGTGGTAGAAATGAAATAGAATCCTTATATTCCCAGGTTTGTATCATTCAGTGAGGCACTGAATGAGCCATAAAAAGAGGCTGACTATTCCTGGTGTGCATTATTCAGGCTCTAAATGAGTGGATATAGTAGACTCTTAACTCTTCTTGTGTGTATTATTGAATGAGACTCTGAATAAGCATAAAAAGAGACTTGGCTATTGCCCAGGTGTGCATTATTTACAGAAACCCTGAATGAACATTTGAAGTAGACTCGACTGTTTCAAGGGTGTATTATTCACTGAGTGAAAGGCCATATAAAGAGATTCCTGACTTTCAGATATACACATTATTCACTGAAACACTGAAAGTGATATATGAACCCCATTTTACACAGGTGTGCATTAATATTCCAAACGATCACCATATGAAATAGACTAGTGTTTATCCCCACATGTGCAGTATTTGAAGAGGTTCTCTGAGTGTCCATATCAACAGCCTGAGAATTCATGTGTATCATTCAGGAGGTGCTCATTTGGGGCTATTAAATAGCCCTGACTACCCACAGCAGTTTATTATGCACTGAAGCTCTGAATAAGAGGCCATGAAATAGACAGGATATGAACAGAGTTGAAGACATACATGAGGCCATATATATGATGCTCATCACTGGTCATTGAGAGTGCAAATCAAAACCACATTGACTATCTCACAGTTGTGTATCATTCACTGAGACAGCAGAGGCTGAAATAGAAAGAAACATTACACTGTTATTGAAATTATCAACTGTAAGACAGTGTTATTCCTCAGGGACCTGAAATAGAAATTCCATTTGACCCAGCAGTTTTACTGTATTCAAAGGACTATAAATTGTTCACCATAAGAAATGACAGAATGTTCATTGCAGCACTGTTTATAAGAAGGAATGAACCAACCCAAATGAGATGATAGACTACTGAATGTGGCATATCACTGAATATTATGCAGCAATCAAAAATGATGAGTTTGTGTCCAGAGGATGAATCTGAGAACATCATTCTCAGAAACTGACACAATGAAAGAAATGCATATACTCACTCATGGTGAGAAAATGAGAACACATGACACAGATGACTATATAATTCTATTACTGACATACTAATACCTGATAAATCCAAGTTGAAATGAAGGCAAAACACATCCATGTGTGTATATGAACTATCTTGATTCTGCACATGAAAAACCTATAATGCATATTGATTCAGTGAATAATGAACCATGAGTAATCAGACACTGAATGATACCATGAATTATTTTCCTGAATGATACATATGGTGGTAATCAGAATCTATTTTATGAACTCAATGTGAGCATTAATCACAGAACCATTAAATAGAAATGATATCAATAGTCCATTTCATATGGTGTTTGAAAAGTCAAAAAATAACACAATGCACACAAATATTCACAGGAGAAAGTGGTACATAAAGGAGAGAAAAGATTCAGGAGAATCCACAGGAATGATACACAGAGAGAATACATTGAAAGGGAAGGATAAACACAGGAGAAAAGCACAGAAGAGAGGCATCTGAAGGAAATGATACACAGAGAAAAGAAGGATCACAAGAAAGGAAGATATCACAGTGCACACAGGAAAGAGAGAGGCCACAAGAAAAAAAGGATACACACAGCAGAGAGAAGGATAACAAGAGAAAACAGAAGAGTTTGATACACACAGGAGAGGGTATCACAAAATGAGATTACACATGAATTATCACAGGAAAATAATAAACTGAAATGATACACCAAAAGAAATACACAAAAGAGAATTGATCACAGGAAAGAAAATGATACACACAGAGAAAAAGGATCCACAGGAAAGAAGGATCACATAGAATACATTTGTACATTCAGACTGAGAGGATTCACATAAAAAGAACTTAGACAAGGATACACAAAAGGAGACATACACACTGACAGAAGGATACACAATGAGAGAAGGATAAACAAGAATACAAACAGGAGAATGATTCACAATGAAATAGAGGATACACATGAAAATAGCACACAGGAGGCAGAGTATACACACCAAAGGAACTTATAAAGACATATACTGTGAGAAAGATCCACAGGAGAAGGTGTATTAAAAATGCACACAGAAGTGGGCATAAACACAAAAAGAGAATCACAGAGAAAAATACACTGAATTGATCCAAGGATATTATACACCCAGAGAGGGTGAAAATTTTGAGAAAGAGGATACAAAAGAAAAATACACAGAAATAGAATAAACAAGAGAGATGATACACAAAGAAGAGAAATAAACAAGAGCACAGAGAGAGATTCAAACAGAAATAGTACACACAGGAGAAAAGGTAAACAGGAAAGAAAAGGCACACAGGAGAAGGGGCACTGAAGGAAATAGACCTGACTATTGCCCCATTGTGCATTATTTGGTAATGCTGTGATTGAGTGGCCATATAAATGGACTCTGACTATTCCAGTTGTGTATCATTCAGTGAGTTTCTGAATGAGTGACCATATAAAATAGACTCCTGACTATATCCTCTTGACTATTTCTCAGCTGTGCATTTTCACTGAGGAACTGGGTGAACAGTCATCAAATAGACTCCAGACTATTCTCCAGGTGTGCATTATTCAGTGAGTCTCTGAATAACCATTTTATAGAATCCTGAGTTTTTCCAGGTATATATCTTCACTGATTCTGAATGAGTATGTGAAATACACTCCAAATACATAGCTGTGACTTTTCCATTGGTTTGTATTATTCAGTGAGCTCTGAATGAGTGGCCAGGAAAGACTACTATATACTCAGGCATGCATTTTAGGTTCGGCTCTAAATG
>JAKFGQ010000915.1:0-13023 GCA_021498475.1 Saguinus midas | reverse complement strand
CCAGAGCCAGAAGCTGGAGCTTACAAGGATGCCCCATCTTCTCATAAGCTCCCAAATGATCGGCCTATGGACCAATGTATAACCCACTGACACTGGAGAGCGCTGCTGTTTTAAGATGAGCTGAAGCAGGAAGTTCTACTGTGTCATCTCCATGTGGCACTGTCAGCCTGCATGTCATCATGTGTAGCTAATGACTGTGACCTCTGTGTTCCATCCTCAAAAAAGAGGACAACTCATTTAAACTTTCCTACAAATCCTTTCACCTTGCGACAGACTCCAGAACACTCAACTCCATGGGTGCATCTTCCCAGGTCCAACCTCACATTTGACTTTCAATAAACCTTGATAAAATTATTTCTACCTCAACAGCCTTAATTTCAGCTGACAATCTCAAGTCCACCCGTGACGGGGAGCAAAGCAAAGGACACAATTTGCACAGCATCTTACGGTTATAGGAGAAGTGGCTGCCAACAGGACCCCAGGACAACGGGAATGCAGTAGGCTTCTGATAAAACCGCATAGCCAAGTCAATTCTAAGCAAAAGAACACAGCAGGAGGCATCACACTACCAGACTTCAAACTATACTACAAGGCTACAGTAATCAAAACAGCATGGTACTGGTACCAAAACAGAGATATAGACCAATGGAACAGAACAGAGGCATGGAGGCAACACAACATATCTACAACCATATAATCTTTGATAAACCAGACAAAAACAAGCAATGGGAAAGGATTCCTGTTTAATAAATGGTGTTGGGAAAACTGGTTAGCCATGTGCAGAAAGCAGAAACTGGACCCCTTCCTGACACCTTACACTAAAATTAACTCCAGATGGATTAAAGACTTAAACATAAGACCTGACACCATAAAACCCTAGAAGAAAATCTAGGCAAAACCATTCAGGACATAGGGTAGGCAAGGAACTTCATGACCAAAACACCAAAAGCATTGGCAACAAAGCCAAAATAGACAAATGGGACCTAATCAAACTCCACAGCTTTTGCACGGCAAAAGAAACAGTCACTAGAGTGAATCGGCAACCAATCAGAATGGGAAAAATCTTTGCAGTTTACACATCTGACAAAGGGCTGATATCCAGAATTTACAAAGAACTCAAACAGATTTACAGGAAAAAAAAACAAACAAGCCCATTCAAAAATGGGCAAGGATATGAACAGACACTTTACAAAAGAAGACATACATGAGGCCAACAAAACATATGAAAAGTGCTCATCATCACTGGTCATTAGAGAGATGCAAATCAAAACCACATTGAGATACCATCTCACACCAGTTAGAATGGCAATCATTAAAAATCTGGAGACAGCAGATGCTGGAGAGGATGTGGAGAAATAGAACACTCTTACACTGTTGGTGGGAGTGTAAATTAGTTCAACCATTGTGGAAGACAGTGTGGCAATTCCTCAAGGACCTAGAAATAGAAATTCCATTTGACCCAGCAATCCCATTACTGGGTATATATCCAAGGACTATAAATCGTTCTACTATAAGGACACATGCACACGAATGTTCATTGCAGCACTGTTTACAATAGCAAAGAACTGGAACCAACCCAAATGCCCATCGATGATAGACTGGACTGGGAAAATGTGGCACATATACACCATGGAATATTATGCAGCAATCAAAAATGATGAGTTTATGTCCTTTGTAAGGACATGGATGAATCTGGAGAACATCATTCTCAGCAAACTGACACAAGAACAGAAAGGAAATACCGCATATTCTCACTCATAGGTGGGTGAGAAAAATGAGAACACATGGACACAGGAGGGGTCTACTATACACTGGGGTCTATTGGGGGAAATGGGGGAGGACAGCGTGGGGAGCTGGGGAGGGATAGCCTGGGAGAAGTGCCAAATGTGTGGGTGAAGGGGAGGAGGCAGCAAAACACACTGCCATGTGTGTACCTATGCAACTATCTTGCGTTCTGCACATGTACCCCAAAACCTAAAATGCAATAAAATTAAAAAAAAAAAAATAAATAAAAAAATTAAATAAATATCCGTCTTTAAAAGTCTTTCTGAGGGACCTAGTTTGAGTCTGGTAGTCTCTTGATCTTCAGTCTTTTGGACTATGTATCAGAGACATGTGGTTAATTATATATCATTTCATTCTTATTATCAATATAATTTTTACTGATAGATGACTCTCTGAAGAATTGGTAATCTTCAATATTTTATGTGTGTATATACTATTCTTGGATTACTATTTTGCTACTTTTTAAAAGATTTAGATGCATTTACCCCACAATATATATCATTATGTTAGTATTTGTCCTAGTAATAATGCATACATAACTTTTCTAATCACCTACACATGCATATGCCATATTGGTTTGTTCAGCAGTTCTTGCAGTGTTTCTGCCCTAAAATAATTAATCAGATTTATCTTAGCTCAAAAGACAAGTGCTAAAGCATATGAAAATATATTTTACTGTGAGGTTAATATTGTCCTATGTTTGAAAGGACTTATGAACTGGTTAAATTATCTAAGTGTATTCTTAAGTTATAACTAAGTGGTACAAAATTAAATCTATCAAGTACTTGGCATGTTCAATGTCTCATTCTTTTTCATATTCTTGTAAAGCTTATTATTTAATCTCAGAATTATGGTTAATTTTAGAAAAAATAAAAAGATAAATCATGGAATAATAGTGATTTATCCTAACTGATAATATCTGTCTAAAGTTTTCTTTTCAGTAAAATTTTCTGGAAGACACTGCAAAGTATGATGTGAATTCATCTTGGAAAAATAAATTACACCATGAAATGTGTACAGCAATAAAAATTGAGGAGTCTTTGTCCTTTGTAGAGACATGGATGAATAACATCATTTTACAAATGACACAAGAACAAGTGAAATACCACATTTCAAAACTCATAGGCACGTAGAAAATTATAGAATACTGGACACAGGGGTACACACTGGGATCTATTGGGGAATAGTAACAAAATTGTACTGGGAAGCCTCTAAAATGCCAAATGTGTACAGGAGGAAGCAAGACATATGCCATTATGGTACCTATAGCTATCTTGCAAATTCTGCACATACTAAAACCTAATATGCAATAAAAATTAAAAAAATACAATTCGAGTGAAATAAACAAGTGTTACAAACTTTTTTGATTCTTCTGTATTTATGTTCTTGGACAAGTCTTCTTATAAATTCTTCATTTTTCACCTGAAATATAAGACATCTACATAACTTGATTTCTTAAAATTTACATCGACATATCAATCTAAATAGTTTATAAATAACATTCACATGCAGTCTTTTAATCATTACTACAATTCACTGAAGTAGGAAGTACCTATTATAATTGCTTTGTACACAAAAATTTGAGCCCACAGGCATTAAGATATGTGTCCATGTTTTTAAGGTAATAAATGATAAATCCTGGTAAAGAGGAAGGTCTGGCAATGCCTGCATTATTGCTTTCTACTATATGTTGAAGTTACCTTTATCATTATCTACAAACTATAATTTACATATGATTCCTTTTTGAGAAATTGAAAAGAGCTAGAAAATTTCATTAAAAACCCAGTTGAGAAAGTCTTCATTAAGTTGCTGCCAAATACTTTTCTATGATGTTAGTTGAAATATATTTGGCAAAAAGTTTCTGCAGCAGGTGGCAAAAACAATTGTTCATGGAGACAATACTAAGAGATAGTAACTAGCATTACTAGTATTATTTTATTATTTTTCATATTTATTGAAATTACATCTTTATAATTTGTGTGGTTCATTTAATCATACTATGTACTTTTTCATTAAAATAAAATAATGTGTTTTCCATTACTGTTTTGTTACCCATGTTTTGATTTTGTTTTCCTTAAAGATACTATGTTTAAATTTGGAAGAAGTTCTACCATTACATTCAAAAAACACATGTCAGACATTAATGGCATAATGGCAAGAACATGGAGGTTAAAATCAGAAGTTCAAAATCATGTCATTTCTTTCTCACAAATCATTTTATGCCTTTGGCCTTTATTTCCTCATTCTGTAAATGAGAAAATTTGGGGCACATTTTCCTTCAAAATCTCTTCTGTCTCTATATCTGTAATTAAAAAAAAAATAGGTCTTTGTATGAACGAATAAGGATGTTTTAAAAATACTCAATTTTTAAATTATGCTATTCTATGTAGATATATGTTGTTTCCTCTAATTATAATGTTCTCTGTAAATATACGTTGATCTACCTGTGATTTAAATCTAGCATTAATTCTCCAGGTTTTCACCATTTTGTGTGTCTTTTAAATATTTATTAAATAATTTATTTAAATATTTTATCATAAAAATGAAAGAAAAAGAGAAGTTTAAAATAATTAAAGACAGATGATCACATTTTAAGTAGAATAGATATTAATCAAGTAGAATATATCCTTTAGTAAAAAAATCTTTTTCATAAATCATATTATTATACATCCAACACAAGTGAAGAAGTATTAGATATTCTGCTAATTAATTTAATAACTAGTATTATTTTATTATTTTTCACATTTATGCTTTCTTTTTTAACATAATTAACATTGTTATGGGTATAAAAGCATTATCTTCATTTCTTTATTCTTTTCTCATTGTTAATAAGTTTTTATTTTTTATTTATTGATTTTTTTGAGACAGACTCTGGCTCTGTCATCATGCTGGAGTTCAGTGGCGCTATCTCGACTCACTTCAACCTCCCCTAGCATGTTCAAGGGATTCTCCTGCCTCAGCCTCCCAAGTTGCTGGGACTACAGGCACGCACCACCATGCCCAACTAATGTTTTGTATTTATAGTAAAGATAGGGTTTCACGCTTTTGGTCAGGATGATCTCCATCTTCTAACCTCATGATCTGCTCGCCTCTGCCTCCCAAAGCGCTGGGAATACAAATATGAGCCACTGCACCCAGCCAGGAGTTATGTATTTGAAGCCTCAAGTTTATCAAAAAGCTATGCCTTTTCTTATGTAAGTTAAATGGACAATATTTTTTCTTCTTGACTTTATTTTAGGCTGCCCTTTCTGAGCTTAAATGTATATTTTTTTCTTATTATTATTTTACATAATTAAATGTTTTCTGAATTTCTGTTTCAGACTATGACTACTTTTCTTCTGAGATTTAGTCAACCTCCTTAAATGTTACTCAGAAGTGCACTGTGAAAAAAACAATGACAGAAGGCTTCTCTCCAAGATGAGAAAACTAGGATGTTAGTGACAATATATTGCATTAATGTCAGTTAATAACACAGTTTATTCTTAACACTTAAAAGCATACCTTTCTGTTTCTTTCTTTCTTTTTTTTTTTTTTTTTTGACGGAGTTTCGCTCTTGTTACCCAGGCTGGAGTGCAATGGCGCGATCTCAGCTGACTGCAACCTCCGCCTCCTGGGTTTAGGCAATTCTCCTGCCTCAGCCTCCTGAGTAGCTGGGATTACAGGCATGCGCCACCATGCCCAGCTAATTTTTGTATTTTTATTAGAGACGAGATTTCACCATGTTGGCCAGGATGGTCTCGATCTGTTGACCTCGTGATCCACCCACCTCGGCCTCCCAAAGTGCTGGGATTACAGGCTTGAGCCACCACGCCCGGCCAAGTATATTTTAATTTGGACAGTTAGCAAATTAAATTTTCCATTGTGTTAAACTCTTTGAAAAGAAGAATACTTGATAAAATTTATAAAAATGCTGATACTGTGTTACTCTCACCAAAGCAAGAAATAGAATTATTTTATTTTACATAATGATAGGAATCAGTCATGAGCTCCTACAGACTTTGATAAGAGAGAATCACCTAAACTGAAGTGATGCAGTATCCCATTTAGATGCTACATAATTACACAACTCAACATTCAGTTAGAAACTTCCTGATTCTTCATTCAAGGTCCTGCCAGGAGAGCAGTATATGATCATTTGAAGTTCAAGAGGCCTTTACCAAGCAGATAAAGGGCAGCAATTGTCCTAATTTACTAAATTGTTCTTTTATCCTATGCAGTTAGAGGCCCTGGCTAAGAATTTACATTCTTTCATTATACAGACTGGCTTTGAATCTAGTCTTTCCTATATACTAGGTGTATAATCCAAGTCAAGCTAATTTTTGTAACTCAGAGTCAGCCCTTCCACATCTGTAAGCAAGGAAAATATCTCATTAGTTTGTTGTGAGAGAGCGATGACAAAAATGCATATAAATGGCATTGCACAATTCCTGGACAAAATAAGAGCTAAAATATTATCTATAATTAATGTCCTCCATTGGTATGTAATTTTCATTGGATAACTTCAACTAGATATCCACATATATTCCCTTTATTCAAAGAATCATGGTCTATTATTTGAAGATGATACTCTTTCCCCAAGATTCTGAGAACTTTAAGAAAAATAAAAACCTAACAGCTAAATAACAGAATGGAAATATAGGTGAGTTTTAAGAGTATCTCCTAAATCAGATTACTTCAGAAATCCCCTGAAGATCATTAACTGTTCTATGCAGAATATGCTTAGCTACCAGCAGGCCTCTGCTTTGACAGGAAGTATATTTTAATTTGGACAGTTAGCAAGCTCTCACTTAAGTTGAACCTTTGGAGGAACAAATGCAGTTCCTCAAATCATAAGGGAAGTGGCTACACCTTCTCCTCCATCATGTTACATATGTCTGTCTCAATTCTTTCATTCTTTAGTTAGCTTTTTTCTAGAAATGACCTATTTTTAAGATCTTATAAAAACAAGTTTGCTTTTTTTAATATAATTGAGTTTGCTAATAATACTCTTAAATAATTACACATGGGATAAAACACAATATTCTGGAAGGATTTTAGATCCTTGACTCCCAATATAGGGTCTATAACAGATTATTTGTACCAGCTAGAAACTCCAGTCTTAGCTCAGACTGACTGAGTCAGTACACTGCTCTGCAATAGCTCTTTAATTCTTTGCCCTCCTTAACAAGCATGTCCGAACAATGACAGTGCTTAATGTAACAGTAATTCATTGGAAATAATGTCAAACTATTTCCTAACATTAAAGGTGATTTTCTTTAAAAATCTCTAATCTTTTTCACATGAATTAAGGCTTACTCAAGTTACTTAAACATCAGGGCTGTAACTATTATTCCACACCATTTTTAATGTTATTTCTTCCAGAAGTTATTGGCTACCTCTTATGAAATGTTGTTATAACTGTGTCATTCATTTTGTTAATCACAATAGGTATAATCTTCTATGGATAAAAAATTAAATAAAAAATTTGTTACAAATTATAAAGAGAATTAGCCATCTATTAAGCCTAAGGTATTCTCAGACAATAGCTAATAAATTTTCTACATAAATGATATAACACCATTTTGGCAAAATAAATGCATTTTTTTTATTATTGTCTTCACTTGGCTTCAGCCTGCAATGAAAATATTGTCAAATAAATGCATCTAGGAAAATGAGTATTACTGAAATAGCAATTATTGCCATTTTCTCTTAAATGACATGAAGAAAATGTGACTTTATTATTTGGAATAGTTTCAGAAGGAATGGTACCAGATCCTCTTTGTGTGTCTGGTAGAATTCAGCTGTGAACCCATCTGGACCTGGGCTTTTTGTGTGGTAGGCTCTTAATTGCTGCCTCAACTTCAGACCTTGTTATTGGTCTATTCATAGTTTGCTTCCTCCTGGTTTAGGCTTGGGAGGACACAGGCGTCCAGGAATTTATCCATTTCTTCCTGATTTACTAGTTTATGTGCATAGAGTTGTTTGTAGTATTCTCTGATGATGGTTTGAATTTCTGTGGAATCTGTGGTGATTTCCCTTTATCGTTTTTATTGCATCTATTTGGTTGTTCTCTCTCTCTTCTTTTTATCAGTCTGGCTAGTGGTCTGTCTATTTTGTTGATCTTTTTTGAAAAACCAGCTCTTAGATTTATTGATTTTTGAAGGGTTTTCTTGTCTCTATCTCCTTCAGTTCTGCTCTGATCTTAGTTATTTCTTGTCTTGACTAGGTTTTGAGCTTTTTGATCTTGCTCCTCTAGCTCTTTCAATTTTGACGATAGGGTGTCAATTTTGGATCTCTCCACTCTTCTCATGTGGGCACTTATTGCTATATATTTTCCTCTACAGACTGCTTTAAATGTGTCCCAGAGATTCTGGTACGTTGTGTCTTCATTCTCGTTGGTTTCAAAGAACTTCTTTATTTCTGCCTTCATTTCATTGTTTATCAATCAACATTCAAGAGCCAGTTGTTCAGTTTCCATGAAGCTGTGCGGTTCTGAGTTATTTTCTGAATTCTGAGTTGATTGCACTATGGTCTGAGAGACTGTTTGTTATGATTTCCGTTGTTTTGCATTTGCTGAGGGTGCTTTACTTCCAATTATGTGGTCAATTTTGGAGTAGGTGTGATGTGGTGCTGAGAAGAATGTATATTCTGTGGATTTGGGGTGGAGAGTTCTGTAAATGTCTATCAGGTTTGCTTGTTCCAGGTCTGAGTTCAAGTCCTGGATATCCTTGTTAATTTTCTGTCTGGTTGATCTGTCTGCTATTGACAGTGGAGTGTTAAAGTCTCCACTATTATTGTGTGGGAGTCTAAGTCCTTTGTAAGTCATTAAGAACTTGCCTTATATATCTGGGTGCTCCTACATTGGGTCCATATATATTTAGAATCGTTATCTCTTCTTGTTGTATCGATCCTTTTACCATTATGTAATGACCTTCTTTGTCCTTTTGATCTTTGTTACTTTAAAGTCTATTTTATCAGAGATGATTGCAACTCCTGCTTTTTTTGCTCTCCATTTGCTTGGTAAATCTTCCTCCATCCCTTTATTTTGAGCCTTTGTGTATCTTTGCATGTGAGGTGGGTTTCCTGGATACAGCACCGATGGGTTTTGGTTTTTATCCAATTTGCCAGTCTGTGTCTTTTGATTGGTGCATTTAGCCCATTTACATTCAGGGTTAATATTGTTATGTGTGAATTTGATACTGCCATTTTGATGCTAGCTGGCTGTTTTGCCCGTTGGTTCATGTACATTCTTCATTTTGTTGATGGTCTTTAGCATTTGGTATGCTTTTAGGATGGCTGGAACTGGTTGTTTCTTTCTATGTGTAGTGCCTCTTTCAGGAGCTCTTGTAAAGCAGGCCTAGTGGTGACAAAATCTCTGAGTACTTGCTTGTTCGTGAAGGATTTTATTTTCCTTCACTTATGAAGCTCAGTTTGGCTGGATATGAAATTCTGGGTTGAAAGCTCTTTTCTTTAAGGATGTTGAATATTGGCCCCACTCTCTTCTGGCTTGTAGAGTCTCTGCCAAGAGATCTGCTGTGAGTCTGATGGGCTTCCCTTTGTGGGTGACCTGACCTTTCTCTCTGGCTGCCCTTAGTATTTTCTCCTTCGTTTCAACCCTAGTGAATCTGGATTATGTGCCTTGGGGTTGCTCTTCTTGCAGAGTATCTTTGTGGTGTTCTCTGTATTTCCTGGAGTTGAGTATTGACCTGTCTTGCTAGGTTGGGGAAATTTTCCTGGATAATATCCTGAAGAGTGTTTTCCAGCTTGGATTCATTCTCTTCATCACATTCTGGTACACCTATCAAACGTAGGTTGGGTCTCTTCACATAGTCCCACATTTCTTGGAGATTTTGTTCATTCCTTTTTGCTTTTTCTTTAATCTTGGTTTCTCATTTTATTTCATTGAGTTGATCTTCAACTTCTGATATTCTTTCTTCTGCTTGGTCAATTCGGCTGTTGAAACTTGTGCATGCTTGAAGTTCTCGTGTTGTGTTTTCAGCTCCTTCAATTCATTCATATTCCTCTCTAAGTTGTCCATTCTTGTTATCAATTCCTCGAATCTTTTTCAAATCTTTTTCTAGGTTCTTAGTTTCTTTGCACTGGTTTAGAACATGTTCCTTTAGCTCACTGAAGTTTCTCATTATCCACTTTCTGAAGTCTGATTCCGTCATTTCGTCACATTCATTCTCCGTCCAGCTTTGTTCCCTTGCTGGTGAGGAGTTTTGGTCCTTTTGGAGGTGAGGTGTTTTGGTTTGGGTGTTTTCCTCCTTTTTGCGCTGGTTTCTTCCCATCTTTATGGATTTATCCGCCTGTCGTCTTAGTATTGGCTGATTTTTCAATTGGGTCTCTGTGTGGACACTGAGATTGTTGATGATGAAGTATTTCTGTTACTTAGTTTTCCTCTAATGATCTATCCTCTCTGCTGTATGAGTGCTGAGGTCCACTCCAGGCCCTGCTTGTCTGGGGTATACCTGCAGCAGCTGCAGAACAATGAGGATGATACCAGTTTCTTCTTCTGCTGCCCTTGTTCCAGAATGATGCCAGCCAAATGTCAGTCTGATTAGTCCTTTTCTGGGGTGACTCCTTGGATATACAGGGGTCAGGGAGCTGCTTGAGGAGACAGTCTGTGCTTTATAGGAGCTCCAGTGCTGAGCTGTGAGCTCCGTTGTTCATTCAGGGTTGTTGGGAGGTTGTTTATGTCTGCTGCAATAGAACTCATAAAACACCACTCTTTTTCACCCTTAGATGCTCTGTCTCAGGGGGGGCTTTCTTTATGAGTATCTGTTGCACTGTCCTGCCCACTAGATGGCAGTCTATTCACTATTTGCCTGCCGGGGCTCTGACCTGCTGGGCTCCCTTCTGCTGTGGGCGAGTCTCTCTGTTATGGCAGGTTGCCTCGGCAGCAGCAGGCAGTCCTGGGCGGTACTTAAGTGGGGTGCACTTGTCATCAATGGTGGACGCCCTCCTGACACAGGCTGCTTTAAAAGTCTTTCTGAGGGACCAATTCTGAGTCTGGTAGTCTGTCTTATTTCTCTTTCAGTCTTTTGGAGACTATATGTGGCAAGAGACATATGGTTAATTATATATCATTTCATTCTTTACAATAATTTATTTTTACTTTGATAGATGATTTTTTCTCTGAAGAATTGGTAATCTTCAATATTTTATGTGTATATATTTTACTATTCTTGGATGCCTGATTGTTGCTTTACTTTTAAAGATTTTAGATGCATTTGCACATAAGTATATATCATATGTTATGTATTTATATTATGTAATAATGCATACATAACTTTTAGCTAATCAGCTACACATGCATATGCCATATTAGTTTGTAGCAGTTCTTACCCAGTGTTCTGCCCTAAAATAAGTAATCAGATTTATCTTAGCTCCCAAAAGACAAGTGCTGTAAGCATGAAAATATATTAGTTTGTAGGTTAATATTGTCCTGATGTTTGAAAGGGACTTATAATTGGTTAAAAATTATTTAGGTTATTCTTAAAGGTACTAAACACTAAGTGGTAAATGAATTAAATCTATCAAGTGCAAAACAATGTCTCATTCTTTCATATTAAACTAATGTACCTTAGCTATATTATTTCTTGCAAGAATGTGGCAGTTCAATTTAGAAGAAAATAAAAAGATAACACATCAAAGAATTGGATAGTGATTTATAATGCATGATAATATCTGTCTAAAGTTTTCTTTTTTCCTAGTAAAATTTCCTGGAAGAAGACACTGAAAAGTATGATACTTGAATAATACAATTCGGAAAATGTGGCACATATACACCATGGAATATTATGCAGCAATTAAAAATGAGGAGTTTTTGTCCTTTGTAAGGACATGGATGAATCCGGTGAACATCATTCTCAGCAAACTGACACAAGAACAGAAAGTGAAATACATATTCTCACTCATAGGCACGTGAGAAAAATGAGAACACATGGACACAGGGGGGGTACTACACACTGGGATCTATTGGGGGAATAGGGAGGGACAGCGGTGTGGGGAGCTGGGAGGGATAGCCTGGGTAGAAATGCCAAATGTGGGTGAAGGGAGGAAGGCAGCAAAACACAACTATCTTGCACGTTCTGCACATGTACCCCAAAACCTAATATGCAATAAAATTTAAAAAATACAATTCGAAATAAACAGAAAGTGTTAAGTGACAACAAACTGGTTTTTGATTCTTCTCTTATGTATTTATGTAGTCTTAGACAAGTCCTTCTTATAAATTCTTCATTTTTCACCTGAAATATAAGACATCTACATAACTTGATTTCTTATAATTTACATCGACATATCAATCTAAATAGTTTATAACATTCACATGCAGTCTTTTAATCATTACTACAATTCACTGAAGTAGGAAGTACCTATTATAATTGCTTTGTACACAAAATTTGAGCCCACAGGCATTAAGATATGTGTCCATGTTTTTAAGGTAATAAATGATAAATCCTGGTAAAGAGGAAGGTCTGGCAATGCCTGCATTATTGCTTTCTACTATATGTTGAAGTTACCTTTATCATTATCTACAAACTATAATTTATATATGATTCCTTTTGAGAAATTGAAAAGAGCTAGAAAATTTTATTAAAACCCAGTTGAGAAAGTCTTCATTAAGTTGCTGCCAAATACTTTTCTATGATGTTAGTTGAAATATATTTGGCAAAAGTTTCTGCAGCAGGTGGCAAAAACAATTGTTCATGGAGACAATACTGAGATATAACTAGTATTATTTTATTATTTTTCATATTTATTG
Source organism: Saguinus midas (assembly GCA_021498475.1). Classification (NCBI taxonomy): domain Eukaryota; kingdom Metazoa; phylum Chordata; class Mammalia; order Primates; family Cebidae; genus Saguinus; species Saguinus midas. Next base: position 491 of record JAKFGQ010000915.1, on the reverse strand, counting down.
AAATTACATCTTTATAATTTGTGTGGTTCATTTAATCATACTATGTACTTTTTTCATTAAAATAAAATAATGTGTTTTCCATTACTTGTTTTGTTACCCATGTTTTGATTTTGTTTTCCTTAAAGAGACTATGTTTAAATTTGTAAGAAGTTCTACCATTACATTCAAAAACACATGTCAGACATTAATGGCATGTTGGAAAGAACATGAGGTTAAAATCAAAGTTCAAAATCATGTCATTTCTTTCTCACAAATCATTTTATGCCTTTGGCCTTCATTTCCTCATTCTGTAAATGAGAAAATTGGGGCACATTTTACTTCAAAATCTCTTCTGTCTCTATATCTGTAATTAAAAAATAGGTCTTTGTATGAACGAATAAGGATGTTTTAAAAATACTCAATTTTTAAATTATGCTATTCTATGTAGATATATGTTGTTTCCTCTAATTATAATGTTCTCTGTAAATATACGTTGATCTACCTGTGATTTA
>JAKFGQ010000914.1:0-13025 GCA_021498475.1 Saguinus midas | reverse complement strand
TGGGAAACAGTCAGGAATCTATTTCATATGGACACTCTTTCAGAGCCTTCCTGAATAATACACACATTGGGGAGAGTCAGAAATCTGTCTTTTATGGCCACTCATTGACACTCCCAGAGAATAGTGCCCACTTGGGGAATTGTCAGGAATCTATTTCATATGGCAACTGAGACAAAACCTCAGTGAATAAGACACACCTGGGGAATAGTCAGGAATGTATTTCAATTATGCACATGCTAAGAGGCTCAGTGAATTATACACAACTGGGGAAGGATCAGGAGTCAATTTCATCTGGCCTCTCATTCAGAGCTTCATTGAATAATACACTCCTGTGGAATACTCAGGAGCCTAATTGATATAGCTACTCATTCAGAGCCTCTCTGAATAATATGCCCCTCGGGGATATTTAGGTGTCTATTTGATATTACCACTGATTCAATGCCTTAATAAATAATGCATACCATACCTGTGGAGTAAGCAGCATTCTATTTTATATGGCCACTCATTCCTCACCTCAGTGAATAATTCACACCAGAGGAATAGTTAGGATTTTATTTCTTATGGACACTCATTCAGACCTTCACTGAATAATGCACACATTGGGAATATTGAGGATTCTGTTTCATATGGCCACTCATTCAGAGCCTCACTAAATGGTACACACCTGTGGAATAGTCAGGAGACTATTTTATGTAGCCACTCATTCAGAGTCTCAGTGAATCATGCATGCCTGAGAAGTACTGAGGATTTTATTTCAAATGACCCTTCATTCAAAGCCTCAGTGAATAGTTAAGGGTCTATTTCATATGGCCACTCATTCAGAGCTTCAGTGAATGACACACACTTGGAGAATAATCAGGATTCTATTTCATACGACCAGTATTGAGAGCCAAACTGAATAATGCACACCTTGGTAATAGTGAGGATTCTGATAGGAACACTCTTAGTGCCTCAGCGAATAATAAAAGTCTTTAAGTCTCTATTCAAGTCCAACATTCTCATCTTCTTATTTGTCCCTTCTTCCAAGGAATAAGATCTTGCTTTCTGTGTCAGAGTGAAACCAGAGCAGAATATGGTGAATTCTCACCAGATAACATCATTTCTCAGCCAGCATGTCCTTTTATTCTGTGCACACAAGGGATGTTAGTGTACAATACATAGATCCCAGAATAGTTATTAAGTAAATGTTTAGATTAGTTTTACATTCAATTAGTTTTAGATTGTAGAACAACATAATTATTAAAAGCACAAACTCTAAAGCTGGACTGCTTGGGTTCAAATATGGATACAATGCTTGCTAGCTATTTGATCATGAATGAATAGGTTTTTGTTTAACCAAAACCTATTGTTTTGTGACTCAGATTCCCAAATTATCCCAGTAAATGCAAAACTGGGAGAATAACTGTACTAATCATATTGGGTTATTACAGGTTAAGCAGCGCTTATCCCAAAATCCAAAACTTGGCATGCTTTAAGATCCAAACCTTTGAGCTCTAACATGATGCCACAAGTGGAAAATTCCATAAAAGTACTTAACACAAACTGTGTTTCATGCACAAAATCACTAAAAATATTTTATAAAATAACCTTCAGGATGTGTATAAAGTATATATGAAACATAAATGAATTGCGTTTACATTTGGGTCTCATTCCCAAGATATATCATTATGTATATGCAAATATTCCAAAATCTGAAAATATCTGAAATTGGAAACACTTCTGGCCCCAAGCTTTTTCAGATACTCAACCTGTATAAGGACTAAGTGAGTAAATAAGTGCAGACTGCTTGGAACAGCACACACATAATAAGTGAAGTGGTAATTGTTATTTTAAGTATTTGTCTTTCAAAAATCAATACTAAGTTTCTTCTTTTCTATGCAGTTGTCTGTTTCCCCATGTGGAGTTGTTACTCCTCTGCATCTGTAATTCCATAGTTCCTTGCATTTTGGTTTTATTATAGTATTTACCACCTTAGTGTATACCCAACACTGTAGTACAATAAATATCTTAAGGGCAGAAATTGTATCTTATCTTTGTACAAAGACCACTTAGTTCGGGGACCCAAAATATTACTGAGTGAACTAATTAAAATGAAATTATAAAACTAGTTCTCATTTATAACTGGAAAGTAAATATAATATTATTAATGTGGAGTAGTCTAACTCTTCTTGATATTTAGTGTCTGAAGAACTTATGTTTCATTGGGGTGAATAATATTTTATTTAACTCTCTGGTGTGAACAACCAGGGTGTCTTATAAAATACTTTTTACTTTGTATTTTTCATACATTCAGGAAGTATTAACTGTAGAGTTAAAATGCCTTAATAAAATAATAAATAGAAATATTTTAAAATTTAATAAAACCTAGCTGTATTTAGTCTCATAAAATGTTCAACCTCTATAACATTTCATGAGCTATTATGTATTGTATATCTATATATATTTACAAATAGAAATTTTCTAATTCACATGTAATTCATACACTTCTTTTATTGAACTTTGAATGATAGGGCTTGTGGTTATAATCTTTTCATGCTATACATCAGCAGTCTCAAAGTACCATCTGTGAACTACTTGATGCTCCTGAGACACTTTCTAGAGATGTGTGAGTTTAAATCTATTTTTATAATAATATGATTGCATTATTTTTCTATTTCATTGTGTTGACATTTGCAGTGATGGCCCAAAAAGTAATGGTGTGTGAAACTTGCCTTACAATGAACCAGGGAAGTGACACCAATTTGCACTATGCTCATTGCAGTCTTCATCAGCAGACAATTTTTTTTTTAATGCCAGTTTCACTCAAGGATGTCCTGATGTAACAGCAACTAGAATTGATTTTATTAAATCTTCATCCTTGAGAACATTTGATATTTTAACCTTTATGTGACAAAATTGGAGTATGCATAGAGCACTTCCGTTGGGTGCACACAGAGAAATTATTGCACAAGTAAAAGTACTAATGTAATTTATTCAATTGCAAATGAATCTAGATGTTTTGTTCACGGAGCACCATTTTTTCTTAAATCAATGACAACCAGAGAAACTGGGATTATTTAGATCTGTATATGTATTCGACCAATATTTTATAAAAAATAAATGAAAGGAGACTGTCACCTCAAAGAGAACAATTTGTTGCCAGTGATAAAATTCAACCTAGCAAGTAAAAATTAGAATTTTAGAAATCTTGTATCCACCACTATGAGCTCCTCAGATTCTAATACCTAAAGACTTTTCTGATGAAACCATGATGATATTAATAGGCTTTAAAGATACTGCATGATGAAAGGTGTCAACATGAGGAGGATCTATAACTTAGTGACTTTTCTGTATGATGAATGAATGATTTTTGTAAAATAATACCTGATAAAATATCTTCAAAGTACAAGCTAAACCAATGGATTTTAATTTAATAGAGTTCAAAATATCAATTGATATGTTTACAGATTTCATAGTGCAACTACACCTTAAGAAACAACTGCTTGTCAAATTCTGATGAAGTATCAAGGAAGAATACATGAAATATATGAAAAGACTTAAAATATTACCTCCTTTTCCAACTAAAAATCTATGAGAGCTTGTATTTTCTTTATATACTTCAACCCAAATAATATAGCTCAATAGATTCAAAGCAGAAGCAGATGTAAGAAACCAGTTGTCTTCTGTTAATACAAACATTTAAAAGGATTTGTAAACATGTAAAACCATGTCTCTATTCTTGCCAAGTTTTCTGGTTTGTTTTGGAAAACATATTTTTCACAAAAATATATTATTTATGTTTACATGGAAAGAATTTGTTATTGTTATTTTTAAATAACTATTTCTGTTTTAATTAAATATTGATAGCTATAATCCATATAACCAAAATTCTTTGAGGACCCTCAGTGGTTTTTAAAAGTGCAAAGGGTCCTGAGACCAGTATGTTTAAGAACCACTGCCATAGACAAATAGTTTCTGCAGTATTCCTGAGGCATGTGGAGGGAAAAATCTATTTAGGTTGTTTGAAAGTTCCTATTCACACTCAAAAACATTTTGCAAAGGGAGATGGAAAACCCAGTGTAAAAAGTTCCTTTATGAAAAGACATCTTTTCAAGCTAGGATAAATATGTAAGTACTGCCTCAGTAAGTCTTATACAATTTCACAACAGGAGACACTATTATTTTTATTTATTTATTTTAATATTATATGTCAAGTATTAAAGCAGAGGTGCTGTATACTAAATTCTGTGCTGCTAAAAAAAAAATATTAAGACGATCTCTGGACACAGGAGCCTTTTACATTAGCTCATCCACATTTGATGGACCCTTTTAAAAATCATTTGATTAAATACATGAAGAAACCTTTCACTGTTATGTAGACCTAAACAAAATGCTTTTTATTGGAAAAAGAAATTGTTTATTTTAGAAAGAAATTTATACTATGGACTAATTCTTCAATGCGAAATTATAAAATTACATTATGGAATTTTTAGTATCAGGGAAATAAGGGTTAAAATGGATCACATGCTACTGCAGAGATTTTGTTTTCCCTCTCCCCAGCCTCCTCTCCATTTCCTGCTTTGTGTTCTTATTAAGTAACAAGGCTGTAGAAGATAGTTCTTGATGACAAAGTGACACTTCCCTTGTTTCTTTTGATTGAGAGAAGGCCTGGGACTTTCATTAGTCCCTGATTAGAGTTTTCAAGGAGTCCAACTATTGATTGCATAAAATTCTTTCCTGTCATTTTCTGTAAGTGTACACAATAGCTACTAACACATCCTCCTCCAGAGCCCACACTTTGTTTTCCAGGAGGAAGACAGATACTCGGCCAACAATCTGACCTTTAGAATTCCTACATGATGTTAAAGAGAATAGTCTGTTACTTAAGATTTTCTTCTACCTACAACAGAGCTGATATTTAGAACTGAAATTTCTTAGTAATTATAGCACATTTGGATAAGTAGTTATCAAAAATATTCAATTATTGCTTATTCTTAATTATGAGGGACAATGGGCTTGACACCTGGAGTAAGGCCAGCACTTAAAAACCACTTACTGATTTTTAAATAATAATGATAATTAGAGTTCCTAGTTAGGTACATTAGTGTTAGTATGTTAAGGATGCATAAATGTTTATGAACTCTTTAGGGTCTAAAGGGTAATAGCTGACCATATGTGAAAAAGAAGCTGTACAATCAACCTTTCTGGATGTCTTACTTCGTATAACTGTTTAAGATAAAATTCACAGCCTAACGCCTTACAGTTTTCACATTCATGTTTTGGATTTCTATTTAGAATTGCTTTTGCCTCAGCTTCTTCTTCTGTTAAATATAGTAAAACCAAAGTAATTTACATGAAAAGATAATGTGGAATAAGAGTTTGCAATTAAGATACTAATTAATTCTACAATCCTTCCCCCAAAAAACAAATTAAAATCATAATAAAATTAAGAAATGATACATATTCAGGCTTCTGTTTAAAGGAGAGGTAAGAATAGAAGACTGGAGAAGAGAGACCAGAATGTGAGCTTCAGTTCTGATCCTTCTGCTTTCCTCATTTGAAATAGGAATAAAAATATTTGTTATAACATCTCATCACATTCCTGTATAAAAGTGCCAATCACACTGTAAAAGCTCTACAGCTAGTAGCTATGATTGCCATGGCTCTTTTCTTTACCTATTCAGTTCTTCCCATTCTTCAAGGCACAGATCAAATATTCTTTTCAGGAGAACTACTGGGTCCATAGGACAACCCCAAATGCTTCATTTTCTTTTGAACTCAGCTCCTGTTGCACTTACAATTCGTCAGATCTGCTAACTTCCTTATGACTTCATGTAAATAATGACTACATGTTTAACTTTTCCTATATTCACTGTCTCTCAAATTAGAATGTATGCTCCTTAAAGGTATCAAAATTTATTTTTCCTTGGGTATTTTTATCATATAGTGTCTTCTACATAATTGCACTATTAATACTTGATTATTATATAAATGACAGTCTTCATGAAATGGTCAAGAATTCCTAAGACATTCTCATGGAATTATGTAAGAAACCAAAGAAGAAAATAACTTTGTGATTATTGTTATTGTAAAATAAGTTTGCCTTTTTAAAGAGATAAATCATTGTAGTTTGGAGTTAGAAAGAACTAAACAAATCCTCTAGCTTAAAATGTTATGTTATAGATGAGAAAAGCGAACCTCAGAGAGTTTTCTGAATTAGTCAGAATCATTATATTAAAAATCACTGGCCAAGCATGGTGGCTCACACCTGTAATCCTAGCACTTTGGGAGGCCTAAGTGGGAGGATCACTTGAGCCCAGGAGCTTGAGGTCAGCCTAGGCAACATAGGAGACCCTGTCTTTAATTTTAAAAATAATAATAATAAATACAAATTATTAATTTTCATACTAGACACCTAGCTATCATTTCATAATTTTATGTAATCATTTAAAATACATTTTCAAATAAGCAGAATTGGTCTAAATGTGTACCTCATAATGGACACATATGAGTTTTATATATTATTTGAGGTTTCTTACCATTTTATTCTTAGTTGTCATTAACTCTATCTATTGAGATAATTTGTTGATTACAAATATTATCTTTCTTAAAGAGAAAAATCATGTCTACATCTATGTTTTTTTTCTGAAAATGGTTTTTTATACAGGTATTAAAGTGGACTTTTCTTAAACTACTGGCAAAATATTTATTTCTGAAGATTTTGTGAAGTAATGCAAACATAAAGGAAAATTTGTTGTTTCATATATGTCACTTTGAGCCAGAAGGAAACAGGACTAGGAAATAAAATCCTGGATGGCTAATAGGGATAAAGAGTCATGCTAAGAAAACCATTGTTCCTAGGGATAAGCCATCCCTATCATGTCTACATCTATCCCCCACAACAGACCATCAGATTCATTACAAAGTTAGACTTGAAATTCTAGCAATCCCTTTCTATGCTACTGTGCTAAATCTATGTACTGAAACCATTCAAAGCACAAAAGCAATGACATACCTCAGCGGCCTCACAGGAGAGTACCCTCTCTTATATTTTTTATGCTACAGGTACTGATGTAGTCTTTTTTAACTATGGCAAAAGATTTTATTACACATCCAAAAATTAAGAAGGAAGTGTACTGTTACTGTTGTTTCTGTTTTTATTTTAACTCAAAAATAGTGTCAAGGTCAACTAGCCTACTTGTAAAATATCACCTTTTAATAATATAACAATATTTGTGGTGATACAGAGCTCAAAAGGGTCACTTGAGCTTGTGACCACTGAACAGTGTCAAACATTTTAAATCTGGATTGAATGCTCTTTCCACGAGATTACAAGCATGTCCAGACATCACTTATTCATTTAACAAACAGACATTGGACATCTGCTTGGTGTCAGCACTGTGTTAGGCACTTTGTATTCCCTCAGGCCTACAGAGAGGAGGCTGGAAAATAAAGCATACATTCAGCTCAAGGGAGGCGGGATAGGGGTTTGTTCCCAGGTGAGCCTAGAAACATAGCTTTGTATATTCTGCAGAAAGGTTGGCAGCCAGAGCAGGATCCGTGAAATAAAGCAACTGATTTCACTTCCAACTCTCACATGAACTTAGGGAGAGTTAAAAACTGCTGTAGTAGGAAGGACACTGAATGGAGACTTCAGAATAATGGATTCAAGTCCCAGCTTTGACATTTATTGCCCATTTTTCGCCTTAGAGGTAGTGCAATGCAACCTAACCTCTAGGTATCATCTTCTCAACTGATAATGTAACAGTAAAATCCTCTCTATACAGCCTACACAGCTTTTGTTGGAATTAAATAAAGAAATCAATGTAAAAGCTCTTTATATATTTTAAACATGCTACAAACAGCAAAGTCTTATTCTTCAAGACAAGAAAAAGACGATGAACTCTACTACTGGAAAATTACTTAACAAATATTATTGCACACATGTATCTCACAGTTGCTTTTCATGCAGTTAAATATTTTAAATACTTTATGTTAGCTTGGTTTAATAAACTGCTGATTTACCAGTTTTGTTTGCCAAATGTATGTCTTACTGGTGATCATAAGAAAATATGAAAAGTAACACATTCTGAAAGCATAGAAATTATAAGTGTTAATAAGGTATATACATTGAAAACATTCAACATTACATGCAATTAAAAATAATGGAAATATTATTTTGATATTCTATGTTAAAATTAAAAAGTGAATTTAGAAGAGGAAAGAATAAAACATGTTCAGTTTCTAAAGAAGCAATTTAAAAGCATTTGGTATATAATGCACAATGATTAGCTTTGTATAAAGAAGTATGTAAATGGAAATTACAATGTACAGTATAAAAGACAGTTTCCTACGTTTTCCATCAAATCATCAACATTGGCCTTAGAAAGTGTAGGAACATTTAGAAAAGATAAACACATTCATTTGTAGTGTGGCTCGTACAAAGGAAAACGTGTCAGGTGGAAAATGATTGCCCTTTTCTGATGATTTCATTGATTGATGTGCAAAGTGCTTTTGACTATGGCAAAAGAAGCTTAGCTCAAATGTGAAATGCTTGACTGTTTCATTTGGAACATGCGTTTTTATTTTGCAGCCACAGCAAAAGAGATGAAATTCTGTCTGGTAAGTGGAAAGTGGAAAGATAAGCCCTTATATCAAGAATTTCTGCTAACCTTGCTATATTTAGTATCAGAAATAAAGTGGAGATTTGCAGCTCACTGAATTCTGAAGCCAAGAAAATGAGATAAAAGAAAATAAAGAAGAAATACACACATTCTGTTTTAGTAATTTTGTCTGCTTCTAGGGCACTAAATAGCTATATAATAGGATTAACCGCTAGACAGTTTTAACAAACAGTGTTAAGTTATTGGGTTCATGCCATATCTTATATACACTGACATATTTTTTTCTCTTGGCTTTATTGGAGATTGAAATTTCAGTCTGATAAGAGGTTTCCTAAATGTAATATTGATCAAGTTAAAGAAAATTTTCCAATCAATCTTCTTCTTTTCCCATTCAACTGCATTTGAATGAAGTTTACTTTACTTGTTCGTTATAAGGATATTTTAAGTAATCCTATACTAATTTGGAGAATAAAACAAACAAATAAATTTGAGGGTATGATAAATCTGAATTACATTCCCAATTTAGGTGCATCCACATCTCTTTACATTTATAATGTTAGGTATTCCTCTGAGCCTCAGTTTCCTCACTAAAACTGGAAAGTTAATAATTATCAGTCACAGTTTCTAGTTGTAAGAACCAGACTTTGCCTGATTAATGAGAAAATTAGGCTCATGAGAGACAATTATGGAGTGCTTTATCCCTGCCATTGAGTCTTCTGAACATTACATACTCAGCAAATTCCCACAATATTATTATTCCCTTTCACAGATGAGGAAATAGAGACACTCAGGACTAATTTACTTACCCCAGGTCATAGGAACTAGAGCTGGGATTTATTTTCAGGCATTCTAGCCCACGGCCTGTACTCTTAACCAATACTCCAAATTCTGTCTCTAGTTTATTGCAACAATTTTGGGTTGTTCACAGAAATATTGGGGTGTGGAAAATCAGAGTCAAAACATAGCAGCCAGGAACAATGCACAATACATTGTGCATCACATTGCTGTGGTCACCAACCTAAATTCTAAGGCTGCAAGCTTGTACCATTACAATGTAACACACAAAGAGCATGGATTTTCTGCAACTTCTACCTCTCCACTATCAAGGCCATAAGTAACCACTGTTACTGCTGCCACCCCAAAGAAAAGGCAAACTCCCATCCTGAGTCAGGCTCTGATTAGGCTGGCGTGAGGTTGGAAGCTGGGAGGAGGCTGGAGACAGCTCCCAGCTTGGTCAGCTCTTCTAGCAGTGGAGTGATCATGGCTCATTGCAGCCTTGAACTCTCGGGCTTAAGCGATTCTTCCACCTCAACTTCCTAGGCAGGTGGGACTACAGGCACCTGCCACCATGCTTAACATTTTTGTTGTTGTTCTTCTTCTTCTTCTTTGTAGAAACAGGGTCTTACTATGTTGCCTAGACTCGTCTCAAACTCCTGAGATCAAAGACCCTCCCACCTCAGTTACTCAAAGTATTGGGATTACAGGTATAAGCCACCACAGTAATTTTACTGGCCCAGTAATTTTCAGAGAAAGTCTCTTATGTTGGAAAAGCTAAACAAGTAACAAAATTCCACTTTAACTTTTCTAAAGATGAACATAAATATTGTATATAAAGTACTAATGGTTTAGTGATGCATTGTAATTGTTCTGGTATCAGCCTACGTGAGTTAAAACCTTAGTTTTTTTTTTCTCACTAGTTGTGCTACTTTAGATAAATTACTCCACCTCACTGAGCTAATTGCCTCATTGTAAATTCTTGCAAGTATTAAACAAAATAAGGTTGGTAACTAATTAATTATATTTAAAGCACTTAAAATGTTCATATAAAGTAGAGCTAGCTATATCTGCTATTAAAATAACTGGTTAGCTAAAAAAAAGAAAAATGGCCATTAGCAGATAAATGGATAAAGACAATGTGACAAATACCTACAATTGGGCACTGTTCACACTGAAAAGAAGGAAATTCTGTAATGTTCCACAACATGAATGAACCTTGAGGTCATTATGCCGACTGAAATAAGCCAGTCACAGAAGGCAAAGTGCATCATTCCACTTATACGAGGTATCTAAAGTAGTCTAATTCCTAGAATCAAAGTGTGGAATGGTGAATGCCAGGGATGGGGAAATTGAAGTTACTAATCAACAGGCACCAAGTTTCAGTTAAGAAAATGAATATGCTCTAGAAATATGCTATAAAACATTGTATCTGTAGCCAACAATAATGTATTATACACTTAATTTCTTGAGAAGTTCATTTTCAAGTTAAGTGTTCTAACCACAATAAAACAAAATAAAAAAGTATTAATGTACTGATTTTATCAGTTGACAAAATTTTTGGATTCAAGTGAGTTCAAATCAGTTTCTTCCAACAATTAAGAAAATTCCATTGAAAAGTCAGATCTATGTGTAAAATTGATATTTTAGAATTTAAAGAAAGAAAATATGATTGTATAGTAGGCAAATTTAGGTCTGAAGTTACTATTAAATCTAGAGCTGGGTACTTTGTCAAAATACCTGGCATAGTAAAACCCAAAACACATAAGTGTCTTGGAACTGACAGAAGTCAAAACAGAATCCAGAAATGTAAAGTTTTTGGTTCCTCTCCTATAGTAGAAAAAAGAAGTGTGGAAATCTGAATGTATTATACACTGATTCTTAAATAAATATAAGTAAATGTTCATTTGAAATGACACATCTCTCTCCTGGAGAAAGCTTCATTGGTATGCTATTGGGCACTGTCCATGGCTTTGTTTTGCTAAGTGTTTACATCAGTAACACTTAGCAAAACATCAATAACAGATGTACATACATAGGATATTCTTATGAAATACAGGACGGATACAAAGCTGGAAGTGCCAAAAATAATATACTCTACCTACTATAGGCATTCAACATAAATAGATGCAATTGATTAAACAGGGATAAATTAAAGTCCTGTGTTTATAAGCAAAGAATCCAATTTCACAAGTACACAAGATGTAAGGATGGCTTAAGCTCTTTGGATGCAATGTTGATAGACTACACAACAACATTAAGCAGAGTACAAAAGTCCAGATTCTAGAACCTAACTTGAGAACTGTGGTGACATCATAACCAACTCAGAGGCAAACACTTCAAACCATTGAAACATCAAAGCACACTCTCCAGAGGGAACAGCAAACCCAAGTCCATTTATTTTTTAAAAAATGGCCCCTCAGGCCTCTTCTGAACTATGTAGGAAACAGAAGAGCAGCCAGACCAGTGGTCAGATACTTAAGGGACAGGGAGGTACAGTCCACAAAAGAGGGCTGGCCAGAACATTAGGCACTCGTTCCATTCACTGAAGTTCCAGATAGGATTGCAGTCCTAAAGATTAGGTTAGGATATTGGCATAGTAACACCATAATGCAGTAGAAACCAAAACCTCTTTATATAAGTAGGGCCAATGTAGGTGATGGAATTGTGAAACCTGCAACTTAATTGCACATAAAATAACTCAGTATCATCTCTGAATGAGCAGTAAAAATAACAACAGCAACAAGAGCAATTATTTCTCTTCATTGGCTGTTACTGTGTACTAGGCATTCTACTAGATATTTACATTCGTACCTAATTATTGCTCACAATAATAAGATAAGCATGAAATTCTCCATTTGCATGTTAGAAAGATGAGATCAAGTAACATGCCCAAGACTTCAAGGCTCTAGCAGATCCAGGATTCATTTGGTCTACACGGTTCCATGAACTTCTAGTGCACAATGCAGTCTGTATCTCATTAGCCAAAATTGAACTCATGTGATAACTTAGAAGCCTGGCACCATGAGTAGACTTCCAGATTCTTGATCTGAATGAGTAACTTAGTTGTGAGCCTCATAGGCAGGCAGAAAAGCACAAACTTAGGAATAAGGTAGGTCTGAACCAGTAAATTGAGGACCTCAGTGACTCTTCATGGGGTAGCTGAGGAAAACAAAAACATTTTCTCTCTCAAGAAAATGTAAGGAAAAGATATGGCTAATTGTCAGTATCTATAAAGCAAACTTGAAGGCAAAACAAATAAGCTTTACATGCACTAACTCTTATGTTAAGGCGCTTTAAAAGTGCATGTGAAATTAGTTCTCATTAACAGAAGAACTAGTGAGCCACACTAAGGAAAGTCATGTGCAGATCCTCCTGATTTCTATTCAATATCCATTCTCAGATGGGTTTCCTTGTGATTGTAATCCCAACTTAGGATGCATCTTACCAAAAGCTAGGTTTCCTGACTTTTTGGAAAATGTGGGCATATAACATCTTCTAGACATGGTCATGAAAGTTTGCCTTTCAGTATAGAAACAGTTTTGAATATAGTTTCCAATATGGGCACAATTGCTTTCCTGTTATTTTCTTCTTCTTCCTTCTTGGAATGCAGATGTGAAAGAAGAATGGTCAGTCATCCCATGGACA
>JAKFGQ010000913.1:0-13028 GCA_021498475.1 Saguinus midas | reverse complement strand
CAGTCTGGATGGAAAGGAAATGGTGGCATTTTTAGAGAGAGAAAATAAACTTGCTCTGTTATTTAAACTCAGATACTAGAATAAATACTAGAATCTCGGGGTTTTTTAAAGTTGTTTCAAAGCTGCAGAAAGAAACACAATAAAAGTTGAATAAGGATTTATGTTATATAGTCATCCATGCAAGCAAGTAGACTGACTGGTAAATAAAGTATAGTGTGATTATTATAATGTAGGTCACAGAGAGTATAAGCATAGTGAATCTCCTGCATTAGAAAACTAAGCCTCTTACATTAAGTGAAGCACACTGGACATTTAATATGGTTTTTACAACCAAAACTGAGGTCTATAAATGGAAGGTCCTAAAATGATGGTGTGGGGGACAAGGAAGGGGAGTGTTCTAAGTTGAATTTCGGGAGAACAGATTTTATGGTTCCTTATAAGTAACAACACCACCTTTCTCTCACATCTCCACCAACTCAAACTAATGATCTTTGTTACTTTAAAGTCTATTTTATCAGAGATGAGAATTGCAACTCCTGCTTTTTTTTTGCTCTCCATTTGCTTGGTAAATCTTCCTCCATCCCTTTATTTTGAGCCTTTTGTGTATCTTTTGCATGTGAGTTGGGTTTCTGGATACAGCACACCGATGGGTTTTGTTTTTTTTATCCAATTTGCCAGTCTGTGTCTTTTGATTGGTGCATTTAGCCCATTTACATTCAGGGTTAACATTGTTATGTGTGAATTTGATACTGCCATTTTGATGCTAGCTGGCTGTTTTGCCCGTTGGTTCATGTACATTCTTCATTTTGTTGATGGTCTTTAGCATTTGGTATGCTTTTTAGGATGGCTGGAACTGGTTGTTTTTCTATGTGTAGTGCCTCTTTCAGGAGCTCTTGTAAAGCAGCCTAGTGGTGACAAAATCTCTGAGTACTTGCTTGTTCGTGAAGGATTTTATTTTTCCTTCACTTATGAAGCTCAGTTTGGCTGGATATGAAATTCTGGGTTGAAAGCTCTTTTCTTTAAGGATGTTGAATATTGGCCCCACTCTCTTCTGGCTTGTAGAGTCTCTGAGAGATCTGCTGTGAGTCTGATGGGCTTCCTTTGTGGGTGACCTGACCTTTCTCTCTGGCTGCCCTAGTATTTTCTCCTTCATTTCAACCCTAGTGAATCTGACGATTATGTGCCTTGGGGTTGCTCTTCTTGCAGAGTATCTTGTGGTGTTCTCTGTATTTCCTGGAGTTGAGTATTGACCTGTCTTGCTAGGTTGGGGAAATTTTCCTGATAATGTCCTGAAGAGTGTTTTCCAGCTTGGATTCATTCTCTCATCACATTCTGGTACACCTATCAAACGTAGGTTGGGTCTCTTCACATAGTCCCACATTTCTTGGAGATTTTGTTCATTCCTGTTTGCACTTTTTCTTTAATCTTGGTTTCGCTTTATTTCATTGAGTTGATCTTCAACTTCTGATATTCTTTCTTCTGCTTGGTCAATTCGCTGTTGAAACTTGTGCATGCTTCGTGAAGTTCTCGTGTTGTGTTTTTCAGCTCCTTCAATTCATTCATATTCCTCTCTAAGTTGTCCATTCTGTTATCAATTCCTCGAATCTTTTTTCAAATCTTTTCTAGGTTCTTAGTTTCTTTGCACTGGTTTAGAACATGTCTCTTTAGCTCACTGAAGTTTCTCATTATCCACTTTCAAGTCTGATTTTGCATCATTTCGTCACATTCATTCTCCATCCAGCTTTGTTCCCTTGCTGGTGAGGAGTTTTGGTCCTTTTTGGAGGTGAGGTGTTTTGGTTTCAGGTTGTTTTCTCCTTTTTGCGCTGGTTTCTTCCCATCTTTATGGATTTATCCATCTGTCGTCTTGTATTGGCTGATTTTTCAATTGGCCTCTGTGTGACACTGAGATTGTTGATGATGAAGAATTTCTGTTACTTAGTTTTCTCTCTAATGATCTATCCTCTGCTGTATGAGTGCTGAGGTCCACTCCAGGCCCTGCTTGTCTGGGGTATACCTGCAGCAGCTGCAGAACAATGAGGATGATACCAGTTTCTTCTTCTGCTATCTTTGTTCCAGAATGATGCCAGCCAAATGTCAGTCTGATTAGTCCTTTCTGGGGTGACTCCTTGATATACAGGGTCAGGAAGCTGCTTGAGGAGGCAGTCTGTGTTTATAGGAGCCCAGTGCTGAGCTGTGAGCTCCGTTGTTCATTCAGGTTGTTGGGATGTCTGCCCTTGCGCCTTCACCGAGAGCTGCAACCTGAGTCACCTCTGACGCCATCTTGTTCCAGAAAGGCGCTTTAAGGTGGAGTGGAACTTCGTTTTGTTTCAATTCCACACACTCATCAATCTGATTACCTTTCTTTATTTTTGCACCGAATGCACATTCTGACCTCAAACTCGTGACCTTAGAAATCCCGCCCACCTCGGCCTTTCAAAGTGCTTAGATTGCTTGCGTGAGTGGCAGCGCCCTGCAGAGTCTCTCTGATTTTCTTTTTAATAATACATTATAACAGCCTGGCACGGTGGCTCACGGCAGCCTGTAATTGAGTCAAATAAAAAATCAAGGCGGGCGGATCATGAGAAGTTGCACTTTGGAGACCCGCCCAACCAAAATGGTGAAACCGCGTCCTTAAAACAAAAAGACAATTTGGGTTGGGCTCCAGGGCTCAAGCCTGTAGACCCAGCACAAAAGAATGCCTAGGCAGGCGGATCGTGAGGTCACGGGTTCGAGACTGGCCTCGAAGGACACAGCATAGCCAGCTCCCTAAAAACAACAACAACAACAACAAAAAAAAAAACAGAAAAACACAAAAAAGCTGAGCTGGTCTTGGCATGTACTCGCTTCCGCTGCACCTCCAATAAAATTGGGTCGCGTCACAAAAGGGCCGCGTGTTCACAGCTTAAAAATGACACCACAGGTGTGCAGCTCTTCATATTTTCTATCTACGTATTGACTGCTTATTGGAAATCAAAGACAGATAGATTGGAGGTACAGAAAACTAAAAATAGAAATTTAGTTGGACCTGGTTGTGTGGACACCTGCAACCCCAGCTACTTGAATGGCATTGGGATGACAATCTCTTGAATTAAAACGGCAGGTGTTTCAACAAGCAAAGATCGCACTGTTGCACTCCAGCCTTGGTGACAAGAGGGAAACTGCATGTAATAAAGAAAGGCGTTTCTTAAGGTGGAGTCTCTGGGAACTTCGTTTTGTTTCAATTGAACACACTCATCAGTCTGATTACCTTTCTTTTTTTTTCTCTTTTATTATGTGAGGTGGGTTTTCATCGGAATGCACATTCTGACCTCGAACTCGTGACCTCAGAAACCCACCCACCTCGGCCTTTCAAAGTGCTTAGATTGCTTGTGAGTGGCAGCGCCCCGCAGAGTCTCTCTGATTTTTTTAACAATACATTATAACAGCCCGCACTGGCTCACGGCAGCCTGTAATTGAGTCGCCTCAAAAATCAAGGCGGATCACGAGAAGTTGCGCTTGAGACCTAAAAAAATGGTGAAACCGCATCTAAAAAAAAAGACAATTTGGGTTTGGCTCCTGCTCAAGCCTGTAGTCCCAGCACAAAAGAATGCCGAGGAAGAGGGATCGTGAGGTCACAGGTTCGAGACTGGCCTAAGGACACAGTGTAGCCAGCTCCCTTATAAAAACAGAACATAAAAAAAGCTGAGCTGGGCTTGGCATGTACTGCTCGCTGCACCTACACTAAAATTGGCTACAAAAGGGCGGTATGTTTGCATAAAATGACACCACAGGTGTGCAGCTTTTGTATTTTATTTCTACGTATTGACTGTGGAAATCAAACAAAGATAGATTGAGGTACAGAAAATTAAAATAGAAAGTTAGTTGGACCTGGTGGTGGACACCTGCAACCCCAGCTACTTGAACGGCATTTGACAATCACTTGAACGTAAAAGGCAGGTGTTTCAATAAGCAAAGATCGCACTGTTGCAGTCCAGCCTTGGTGACAAGGGAAACTGCAATAATCAAAGGCGGTTCTGAAGGTGGAGTATCAACCCTTTTAATTGCACACACATCAGTCTGATTAGCTTTTCTCTCTTTATTATGTGAGGTGGGTTTTCACCAGAATGCACAGGCTGAACTCGACCTCAGAAACCCACACCGGCCTTTCAAATTGCTTAGATTGCTTGTGAGTGGCAGCCCGCAGAGTCTCTGATTTCTTATTTAACAATAAATTATAACAGCCTGGCACGGTGGCTCACAGCAGCCTGTAATTGAGTCCCTCAAAAATCAAGGGGTGGATCAAGAAGTTGCGCTTCGAGACCCGCCAGACCAAAATGGTGAAACCGATTTAAAACAAAAAGACAATTTGGTTGGCTCCGGCTCAAGCCTGTAGTCCCAGCACAAAAATAGAAGGTGAGGTGAGGTCACAGGTTCGAGACTGCCTCAAGAACACAGTGTAGCTCCTATAAAAACAAACAAACAAACAAACAAACAAACAAAACATAAAAACATAAAAAGCTGAGCTGGCTTGGCATGTACTCGCTTCGCAGCAGTACACTAAAATTGGGATGCTAAAAAGTTGGTCAGAGTAAAAATGACACCACAGGTGTGCAGCTAGATTTTCTACGATTGACTGCTTGACAGAAAAATTAAAAAAGAGATTGAGACTTGAAATTGAAATAATAAAGTGGTGTTGAGACTAAGATAGTGCTGCATGCAATACTAGAAACAAATGACATCAAGAACTAAAAGGCAGGTGTTGCAAAAGACAAGACAGGTGGTGAGGAGATAATAAAGAAAGGCATTTAAGGTGGAGTCTCCGAACTTGTTTGTTTCAATTGCACACTCATCAGTCTGATTACCTTTTATTTTCTTTATTATGTGAGGTGGGTTTTCACCGGAATGCATTCTGACCTCGAACTCGTGACCTCAGAAACCCGCCCACCTCGGCCTTTCAAAGTGCTTAGATTGTGTGAGTGGCAGCCCGCAGAGTCTCTGATTTCTTTTAACAATACATTATAACAGCCGCATGGTGGCTCAGCATCAATCAGCCCTCAAAAAGGCGTGGATCAGAGAAGTTGCGCTTTGAGACCCCACCAAAATGGTGAATCACAAAAAAAATTTGGCTGGGGCTCAAGCCTGTAGTCCCAGCACAAAAGAATGCCAAGGCAGGCGATCATGAGGTCACAGGTTCGAGACTGGCCTCAAAGGACACAGCAACCAGCTCCTATAAAAAAAAAACAGAAAACAAAAAAGCTGAGCTGGCATGTACTCTTCGCAGCACCTAAATTGGGTGCACAAAAAGGTGGTTCGTATAAAATGACACCACAGGTGTGCAGCTTTTCATATTTCTACATATTGACTGGTGGAAATCAAACAAAGATAGATTGAGGTACAGAAAATTAAAATAGAAAGTTAGTTGGACCTGGTGGTGTGACACCTGCAACCCCAGCTACTTGAATGGCATTTGGATGACAATCACTTGAACGTAAAAGGCAAGTGTTTCAATAAGCAATTGCACTGTTGCAGTCCAGCCTTGGTGACAAGAGGAAACTGTAATCAAAAAGGTGGTTCTGAAGGTGGAGTCTCGGCACCTGTTTGTTTTAATTGCACACACTCATCAGTCTGATTACCTTTTTTTTTCTCTTTATTATGTGAGGTGGGTTTTCACCAGAATGCACAGGCTGACCTCGAACTCGACCTCAGGAAACCCGCCCACACCTCGGCCTTTCAAAGTTGCTTAGATTGCGTGAGTGGCAGCGCCGGCAGAGTCTCTCTGATTTCTTATTTAACAATAAATTATAACAGCTGCACGGTGGCTCACGGCAGCCTGTAATTGAGCCTCAAAATCAAGCGGGTGGATCAGAAGTTGCGCTTTCTGAGACCCGCCGACCAAAATGGTGAAACCGTCTTTAAAACAAAAGACAATTTGGTTTGGCTCCGTGGCTCAAGCCTGTAGTCAGCACAAAAGAATGCCAAGGCGGATCGTGAGGTCACAGGTTCGAGACTGGCCTCAAGAACACAGTATAGCCTCTGTAAAAAACAAAAAACAAAAAACAGAAAATAAAAAGCTGAGCTGGCTTGGTACATGTACTCGGCAGCACCTACACAAAATTGGGATGCTACAAAAGCATGTCAGCGTAAAATGACACCACAGGTGTGCAGTATTTTTTCTACGTATTGACTGCTTTGTGGAAATCAAAAGATAGATTGGATACAGAAAACTAAAAATAGAAAGTTAGTTGGACCTGGTGTGGACTGCAACCCCAGCTACTTGAATGGCATTGGATGACAATTTTGAACTAAAACGGCAGGTGTTGCAATAAGCAAAGATCACTGTTGCACTCCAGCCTTGGTGACAAGAGGAAACTGCACGTAATAAAGAAAGTTCTTTAAGGTGGAGTCTCCGGAACTGCTTTGTTTCAATTGCACACACTCATCAGTCTGATTACCTTTCTTTATTTTCTTTTTCTATTTTTATTTTGAAGGAAAGGGGGTGTGAGGAGGCATATTGCTTATTCTGGAATGGGTATTAAAGATTCCAGTATTTAAAGTGAATGATTGTACAGTGGAGAGCTCAGCGTCATCCTTTCTGTTACTGATCTGAGTTCAATTCTGGATATCATTAACTGTCTCAGATCACAGGCAGCAGTGCGCACCAAAACATGGTGAAATATGTTTTATCAAACAAAGAACAGAAGGCTCCAGCAGAAACCAAACCGAGTCGCACAAGAAATGGGTCTGAAGAGAACCCAGGTTTGAGACAAAAAGAAAAAAAACTGCAATCCAGATGTAAACAAATGCAGAAACAAACTAAAATGGCGTGAATGCCAGAAGTGAAACAGGCCTGGTGGTAATGATACTTGCTTGTTTAGCATACTTCAATTGTGAAGCAATTTCAATATGAAACAAAGCTGTTCTTGAGGATGAAAATGGATCTTCTGGCATTTCAAAAAGATCATTGAAGAAAGGCCTGTGGGTAACACCTTTCTCTGGCTGAGTATTTTCTTTCATTTCAAACTCTTGACTAAGAGGTGTCTAGGCAAAATATCCTTTCTCTGAGCTGAGGTTGAAGAACCGCAGATTGGAACTCCTGAAAATCTGGTTTTCAGCTGATTATTCTCTCCATCACTTCAGGCACTTCAAAAGATTGCTTTTACATAGTCTCATAGGAGAAGCTCACCATCCCTCATCTTGTCTTCTCACAATTAAGGTCTTCAGATATCCTTTCTTCGCGACACAGACAAATGAACAGCTCGTGGACAACTCCAAGCAAACCTCTCAAGCACAAACAAAAGACAAAGCAGCAACTGAGAACTGCAAACCTGGATCAACAAAGACAGAACAGAAAAGTTCTTCCATTGGCTTGTTCTTGAATATTACCCTAAAATTCTGACGTCCAAGGCTGCAAGTGAACCACTGATAACATTGTGATTGTTAGAAAATCAAAAGATAGATTGGAGGTACAGAAAAAAAATAGACTGATGGTGTGTACCTGGTCTGGTTTTCATTGACGGCTCTGGTTATGAAACATAAACTATAAAAATGTAGGCATAAAAGTTGCAATGACAAAGGGACTTGTTATAAAAACTTCTGCCTGGGGAGTCTCGGGACCTCGTTTTCTGTTCAATTGCACACTCACTGTTGATCACCATCTTATCTTTTTTTCTCTTTTATTATGTGAGGTGGGTTTTCACCACATTCTCCTCGAACTCGTGACCTCAGAACCCGCCACCTCGGCCTTTCAAAGTGCTTAGATTGTTTGAGTGAGTGGCAGCCCCGCAGAGTCTCTCTGATTTCTTTTAACAATACATTATAACAGCCCGCACTGGCTCACGGCAGATTGTCAGTCGCCTCAAAATCAAGGCGGGCGGATCATGAGAAGTTCTTTGAGACCCGCCCGACCAAAATGGTGAAACCGCCCTTAAAACAAAAGACAATTTGGTTGGCTCAAGCCTGTAGACCCAGCAAAAAGAATGCCGAGGCAGGATCGTGAGGTCACAGGTTCGAGACTGGCCTCAAAAAACAGTAGCCAGCTCCTATAAAAACAAACAAACAAAAAAACAAAAACATAAAAAGCTGAGCTGGGCTTGGCATGTACTCTCGCAGCACCTACACTAAAATTGGGACACAAAAAGGGTGGTCGTAGCATAAAATGACACCACAGGTGCAGCTTTTGTATTTTATTTCACGTATTGACTGCTTTGTGGAAATCAAACAAAGATAGATTGGAGGCAGAAAAAAATAGAAAGTTAGTTGGACCTGGTGGTGTGGACACCTGCAACCCCAGCTACTTGAAGGCATTTGGATGACAATCACTTGAACCAAAAGGCAGGTGTTTCAATAAGCAAAAAATCGCACTGTTGCAGTCCAGCCTTGGTGACAAGAGGAAACTGTACGTAATAAAAAGGTGGTTCTGGTGGAGTCTCCGGCACTTGTTTGTTTTAATTGCACACACATCAGTCTGATTACTTTTTTTCTCTTTTATTATGTGAGGTGGGTTTTCACCAGAATGCACATCTGACCTCGAACTCGTGACCTCAGAAACGCCCACCTCGGCCTTTCAAATTGCTTAGATTGCTATGTGGGGCGCCTGGCAGATTCTCTCTGATTTCTTTTAACAATACATTATAACAGCCCGCATGGTGGCTCACGGCAGCCTGTAATTGAGTCGCCTCAAAATCAATTGGGGATCATGAGAAGTTGCTTGAGACCCGCCTGACCAAAATGGTGAAACTGTCTTTAAAACAAAAGACAATTTGGGTTTGGCTCTGGCTCAAGCCTGTAGTCCCAGCAAAAAGAATGCCGAAGGCAGATGAGGTCACAGGTTCGAGACTGGCCTGAAGAACACAGCGTAGCCAGCTCCTATAAAAACAAAACAAAAAAACAAAAAACTAAAAACAAAAACCTGAGCTGGCTTGGCATGTACTTCGGCAGCACCTACACTAAAATTGGGTGCAAAAAGGGTGCGTGATGTAAAAAATGACACCACAGGTGTGCAGCTTTTCATATTTATTTCTACGTATTGACTGCTTTGTGGAAATCAAACAAAGATAGATTGGAGGTACAGAAAACTAAAAATAGAAAGTTAGTTGGACCTGGTGGTGGACACCTGCAACCCCAGCTACTTGAACGGCATTTGGATGACAATCACTTGAATGTAAAAAGGCAGGTGTTTCAATAAGCAATTGCACTGTTGCAGTCCAGCCTTGGTGACAAGAGAAACTGCACGTAATCAAAAAGGGTTCTGAAGGTGGAGTATCCGGGCACCTCGTTTTAATTGCACACACATCAGTCTGATTACCTTTTTTTTCTCTTTTATTATGTGAGGTGGTTTTCACCAGAATGCACAGGCTGACCTCGAACTCGTGACCTCAGAAACCCGCCCACCTCGGCCTTTCAAAGTGCTTATTGCGTGAGTGGCAGCACCCAGCAGATTCTCTGATTTCTTTTAACAAATTATAACAGCCCGCACGGTGGCTCACGGCAGCCTGTAATTGAGTCGCCTCACAAGGCAGGCGGATCACGAAGTTGCGCTGAGACCCGCCCGACAAAATGGTGAAACCGTCTTTAAAACAAAAGACAATTTGGGTTTGTGGCTCAAGCCTGTAGTCCCAGCACAAAAGAATGCCGAAGGCAGATCGTGAGGTCACAGGTTCGAGACTGGCCTCGAAGAACACAGTAGCCCGCTCCTAAAAACAAAAATAAAACAAAAACAAAAAAAACATAAAAAGCTGAGCTGGCTTGGCATGTACTCGCTCGCAGCACCTACACTAAAATTGGGACTACAAAAGGGCATGGTAGCAGTAAAATGACACCACAGGTGTGCAGCTTTTGTATTTTCACGTATTGACTGCTTTGTGGAAATCAAATAAAGATAGATTGGATACAGAAAATTAAAATAGAAAGTTAGTTGGACCTGGTGGTTTGGACGCCTGCAACCCCAGCTACTTGAATGGCATTGATGACAATCTCTTGAACTAAAAGGCAGGTGTTGCAATAAGCAAAGATCGCACTGTTGCACTCCAGCCTTGGTGACAAGAGGAAACTGCACGTAAAAAAAGGCGTTTCTAAGGTGGAGTCTTGGAACTTCGTTGTTTCAAACACACTCATCAGTCTGATTACCTTTTTATTTTCTTTTATTATGTGAGGTGGGTTTTCACCGAATGCACATTCTGACCTCGAACTCCTGACCTCAGAAACCCACCTCGGCCTTTCAAAGTGCTTGATGTGGTGTGGCAGCCCCGCAGAGTCTCTCTGATTTCTTTTAACAATACATTATAACAGCCCGCACGGTGGCTCACGGCAGCCTATCATTCAGTCGCCTCAAAATCAAGGGGCGATCACGAAGTTGCGCTTTGGAGACCCGCCCGACCAAAATGGTGAAACCGCTCTTTAAAACAAAAGACAATTTGGGTTTGGCTGCTCAAGCCTGTAGTCCCAGCACAAAAGAATGCTGAGGCAGTGAGGTCACAGGTTCGAGACTGGCCTCAAAACACAGAGTAGCTCCCTATAAAAAACAAAAACAGAAAACATAAAAAGCTGAGCTGGGCATGTACTCGCTGCAGCACCTACACTAAAATTGGGGCCACAAAAGGCCAGCATGGTGTAGGTAAAAATGACACCACAGGTGCAGCTTTTGTATTTTCTTTCTACGATTGACTGCTTTGTGGAAATCAAATAAAGATAGATTGGAGGTACAGAAAATAAAATAGAAAGTTAGTTGGACCTGGTGGTGTGGACACCTGCAACCCCAGCTACTTGAACGGCATTGGGATGACAACTTTGAACTAAAAGGCAGGTGTTGCAATAAGCAAAGATCGCACTGTTGCACTCCAGCCTTGGTGACAAGAGGAAACTGCACGTAATAAAAAGGCGTTCTGGTGGAGTCTCCGGGAACTCGTTTTGTTTCAATTGCACACACTCATCAGTCTGATTACCTTTTTATTTTCTTTTATTATGTGAGGTGGGTTTTCACCGAATGCACATTCTGACCTCGAACTCGTGACCTCAGAAACCCGCACCTCGGCCTTTCAAAGTGCTTAGATTGCTTGCGTGAGTGGCAGCAGCCCCGCAGAGTCTCTGATTTCTTTTTAACAATACATTATAACAGCCTGCACGGTGGCTCACGGCAGCCTCATTCAGTCGCCTCAAAATCAAGGCGGGCGGATCACGAGAAGTTGCTTGAGACCCGCAACCAAAATGGTGAAACCGTAAAACAAAAGACAATTTGGGTTGGGCTCGGCTCAAGCCTGTAGACCCAGCACAAAAGAATGCCAAGGCAGGCAGATCGTGAGGTCACAGGTTCGAGACTGGCCTCGAAGGACACAGAGTAGCCAGCTCCTATAAAAAAAAAACAGAAAACATAAAAAGCTGAGCTGGCTTGGCATGTACACGCTTCTGCAGCACCTACACTAAAATTGGGATACAAAAGCGCGTGAAGCGTAAAATGACACCACAGGTGTGCAGCTTTTGTATTTTATTTCTACGTATTGACTGCTTTGGAAATCAAACAAAGATAGATTGAGGTACAGAAAATTAAAATAGAAAGTTAGTTGGACCTGGTGGTGGACACTGCAACCCCAGCTACTTGAAGGCATTTGGATGACAATCTTGAATGTAAAGGCAGGTGTTGCAATAAGCAAAGATCGCACTGTTGCAGTCCAGCCTTGGTGACAAGAGGAAACTGTACGTAATAAAAAGGCGGTTCTGAAGGTGGAGTCCGGGCACCTCGTTTGTTTCAATTGCACACACATCAGTCTGATTACTTTTTTTCTCTTTATTATGTGAGGTGGGTTTTCACCGGAATGCACAGGCTGACCTCGAACTCGTGACCTCAGGAAACCACCTCGGCCTTTCAAAGTGCTTAGATTGCTGCGTGAGTGGCAGTGCCAGAGTCTCTCTGATTTCTTATTTAACAATACATTATAACAGCCCGGCACGGTGGCTCATGGCAGCCTGTAATTGAGTCGCCTCAAAATCAAGGCGGCGGATCACGAGAAGTTGCGCTTTGAGACCCGCCGACCAAAATGGTGAAACCGCGTCTTTAAAACAAAAAGACAATTTGGCTCAAGCCTGTAGTCCCAGCACAAAAGAATGCCGAGGCACATGAGGTCACAGGTTCGAGACTGGCCTCGAAGAACACAGCGTAGCAGCCCCTATAAAAACAAAACAAAAAACAGAAAACATAAAAGCTGAGCTGGCTTGGCATGTACTCGCTTCGCAGCACCTACACTAAAATTGGGATGCTACAAAAGAGCGTGGTCATAAAAATGACCACAGGTGTGCAGCTGTATTTTATTTCTATGTATTGACTGCTTTGTGGAAATCAAACAAAGATAGATTGGAGGTACAGAAAATTAAAATAGAAAGTTAGTTGGACCTGGTGGTGTGGACACCTGCAACCCCAGCTACTTGAACATATTGGATGACAATCACTTGAACGTAAAAGGCAGGTGTTTCAATAAGCAAAATCATGTTGCAGTCCAGCCTTGGTGACAGGACAAAAAAAGGTGGTTCTGAAGGTGGAGTATCCGGCACCTGTTTTGTTTCAATTGCACACACTCATCAGTCTGATTACCTCTTCTTTTTCTCTCTTTTATTATGTGAGGTGGTTTTCACCAGAATGCACAGGCTGACCTCGAACTCGCGACCTCAGAAACCCGCACCTGGCCTTTCAAATTGCTTAGATTGCTGTGAGTGGCAGCGCCTGGCAGATTCTCTGATTTCTTTAACAATACATTATAACAGCCTGCACGGTGGCACAGCCTGTAATTGAGTCGCCTCAAAATCAAGGGGATAAGTTGCTTGAGACCCGTGACCAAAAATGGTGAAACTGTCTTTAAAACAAAAAGACAATTTGGTTTGGCTCGGCTCTGTAGTCCCAGCACAAAAGAATGCAGGAAGGATCGTGAGGTCACAGGTTCGAGACTGGCCTCGAAGAACACAGCGTAGCCCCCTATAAAAACAAAACAAAACAAAACATAAAAAGCTGAGCTGGGCTTGCATGTACTCACTTCAGCAGCACCTACACTAAAATTGGGATGCTA
>JAKFGQ010000912.1:0-13030 GCA_021498475.1 Saguinus midas | reverse complement strand
AGACCACTGGCTAACAGCTCAATGACTAGTTAGAGGACCAATTTCAAATCTCAATAGCATATATCACAAAACATAAATGGATCACATATCTAGTGGATAAAATATTACTGAATGCAAAAATCTAATATTTTCCACAAATATTTATTGAGTGTTATTACCTTTACACAACTATAATGTGTATTGGGTAGAGTCAAAGAAGACATTTTTTACTAAATATATACACATATGCACTTACATATATCCATAAAACTATCTTAATTGGGCTTATAAATTACTCACCATAGAAGAAAAGCGATACTGCCAAAAATATATTAAAGAATAGTTTCTTTTATTGATTTTCTTGAATTTTCTGTGGTGGTCTCTTGCATTAGTGCTATTACGCTTCATCAGTGACTGCGTGCCATTGTGCTCAACAAAGTTGCTTCTATGAATTGGCCATTCTGTTTCCAAAAGGGCTTGAGACAGATTGACCATCCAGAATTTATAGTCGTGTACCAGCGTTTGAGAGCAATTTGCCTAATGAGACCTGATGCCTGTAATGTCATTTCCGTAACAGATTGTGACTGTGCATGCCCTAGTCTCCTGACTCTAACTGGTGGTTCAGGTAATTATTCTTTACTTTATCTCAGTACCCAGAAATACAGCCCAGAGACTATGTGACATAGCATGCCAGCACACACCTAAACATTTTGGAAATAGGTGACTATCTACAGAATCTGTTCTCTATGAATTGCCTTGAATGCATGAAGACTGCCATAGAGTCTGGATATTTCAGGATATTATTCTTATAGCCTGGGAAATTTTTTCTGCACGCTTGCAAGTCCAGGTAGGGGCCTGGGTTGGACACAGTTCAATTTTACAGATATTGCGAAATTACTCCAGGAAATGTGTGAATGCACTCACAAGAACACACACAAAGTCTGAATACGTAGCCTTTTCATTACCTTTCAAGAAGGCATTTGCCCCATGATAACCCCCTTTTTTGTCTTTGGCAAACTTCAGCTGTAATCAGTGCCCCAGCTGGAATTCCAGGGAAATACTTCAGATTTCCAGGAGAAAATACTTCTATTTCCCTGGCTTGTTCCTGAACCGCCCTAAAAACGTGATTGACCTGGGTTATGTCTTGTAACTGACTTTTTCTACATACAACCAGGGGCAAAAGCCACCTTATTGTTCAAGACTGTCTTCATGCCAGGTGCTCATGAATCTTTCCAAACTCCTCCCAGTTGGGGACAGAGCACCGCTTAGGACTAATTGAGTTTCGCCAGAAGAGAGTGCCAATATTCAACATCCTGTGGCATTGAGGACTTAACCCAGAATTAATACCTGGTGTATCGCCTGACCTTACCGACTTTAAACTGACTATTCCCGGGTGATTAGTAATCTTAAGCTGGTAAGGAATAAAATCCTATTGCTGCAGCCAGATTATTTTTCTCAAATTGCCTCTAACAGTGGACTCAGTAGATTCCTTAGGGTCACCAACTTTTAGGCCCTGCTTTTGGAACAAGCCTCCTGAATCAGGTGTTAATAGTGCACCATGTGCATCATTGAAATTTGACTCCATTTGTTGTACTCTTATGAGCCCTGCAGCAGTCATACGCCATCGGTGTGTGGCGTTCATTGTTTCCCACAACTGGGTCCCAATTGAACCCCAGTCAATGACTGGGTAAAGGTTACGTGCATGTCACGACAAAATGAAGAATCATTTACACTGTTGTTAGTACCGCATGCGATGCAAAATCCAACAGCCTTAAAGGGCTTTTAATCGTGGCATTGTGCTGATAAACTGTTGGCTGAGCTTAGTATCCTGAACTGGCGATACTTTTTATGTCGCCTTGTATACTCCATTCCTATTACCCGTGGGTTAGCCAGGATGTATCAATGGGTTTTTTTTTTTTTTGCTTGCCTGCTTGATTAGCTAGACTCAGCTTTCAACTTAGGCCTTACAAACTGCCCGACGCTTTAAATTCTGGGTGAGCCTGTTTTGCCCTGCATGAGGCGGAATTGCTGGTCCTATTGTCAGTGTTTCTATTTTACTGTTGCCATAATCATGCTGAGGAAATTACCATTTCTGTTTCACTGTGCACTTGCACGTTTCCAAGCTATATGCCCTAGTCTACGCTCTGAACTGCCACCTGGAGGAAGATTGCTAGGCTGCTTTTGCCCCACTTTGCATTCGGAACAAGTGTTAGTATTTAGTTGTTACTCCCCAAAAGTCAAATGGCGTGTCAATTTTAGGTCAGTGGTCATCTCGATAAAACCCTGAAACCTCTGCTAGAAAGTTTGCTTGTCTATTGTGAGTTGCTTGAAATCTGAATAGGACTTTTTATTTCCTCAGCTGCCCTAGAAGGTCATTCTAGCGGGATTCGTTAATGCCTTGCCTTAAGTTAAGAAAGGATCGTAGTGGGCTAACAGGATGAAGATCCTGAGTAACTATTCTAAATATCCCTTGGCCTTCGCGCCAGGGCCAGCATCTGATATGCTTTCTGCCCAGATTATCATATGTCTGTTTCACTAAGTTTTTTCAACCTTCGGACCCCCTTCCAGCAGGAAGACCGCCGATTTTCCACTTTGTTTAGTTTTACCAGTTACTTTGCTTCTTCAGGTGGCATTGGCTAATGCATCTGTCTTGCCCGTGGAGACTTAATGCCACTGCCAAACATTCAATTTCCCTAGGTGTGCGCCATTCAGATGCATAACTATTCGCTGCGAAATACCTAGGGTCGTGCCTATGTGCCCCATTTCTGGATTTGTTGCTTCCAGCATAGCCGTCAGATATATATGCACGATTCTCGCTTTGCAGTCTGCCATTCTTTGAACAGACTTTTCGAATTTTCTGACGTTTAAAACCCACCCCATCGGTAACTGTGTACTGATTCCACCTGAGGACTAGAACAGCCTGATCTGGGTACCTCAATTTTCTTAGCCACCTCCAGTTCAGCGAGACTTTACTTGCCACAGGGCTCTAACACTGTTTTTTCTTAAAGTTTTCTGATTGCAGTGTGAGCAGTGTTTATCTCCAGTAAGCTTTTGCTTGCCCAGACAGAAATTTTCCCAATGCATGAAGAATAATCTTGCAGGACTTGTTTTAACACGTAACGCAAAGTGTGATTTGTTATTCTGGACCGAAAGCCTCACCAGGAACCCAAACCTTTACTTATCGCCCAAGCTTAGACATTTTGTGACATTTCTGTAATTTTTTTTTGACCCTAGGTCCAAATTACCTTTTCGCTGTAAAGATCGTCTCAGTTTGCAGAAGTTGCTAGAACCTGGTATTGTCTTTTGCATTACTTGTTTTGTCATTCTAGTCCTATTCGTTGATACCCTGGATTTTGTGTCCGCAAGCAATCTACTCCAAAATTGCGCAGATCTGTCATGCAATTTCGCCTTACCCCGTCCTGTCGAAGTGACTCACCTCCTGGAAGTCGAAGGTTTTTCTGCGAGTTTGACGAGGGCTAGCTTTAAGTGATGAGGAGGGGCCTATTTACAGGGTTTAGGGCAGTCGTGGTTCAAGCTTTTCCTATAGATAGTGCCCATAAATCCGGAAGTTTTCCCGCTAGGACCGTGGCCTGAATTGAAAGATACTACCCCGTGTGTTTCCCAGACACCATATTGCTTTGCCTTTACAGCTTTTGTCGCATGGAACCCCCACCTCCCGTCTGGAAAAACATTACTGGGTGGCTCTTGAATGTTGATTGCCCTGAATCTGAAAATTTTTTTTGTTTGTTCTTAATTTGCTGCTGTCTGAAGAACGTCCTCCCGACAGCGGGATTTAATTTGCTTAGTTTCGTACTAAATTAGAATCTCTGGGTCAAGATTTAGCATGGGGTGGCAGTTCCTTTTGGGCCTCAATCAAACAGTCTCTTGTGTCTACTTTGAGCATGTAGAGTACAATCACTGGCCTCAGACAATAAGTGCCTAACAACAGTTCAACTGAATAATTTCGTGCAGTTCCATTTGAATCTTCGCCTTGATCCTCTGCTAGGTTTATACCTCAACTATCTACTCTGGACCCTCTTTCCCTCCTGACCTGACTCAAACAGGCAATCGCCTGGGTCTGAAAGAGTTGCCTATTTAGGGATCTCAAGCTCGAGGCCTTGACCTCATTTTTGTGGTGTCGACTTCTAGTCAGAGGGAACTTTCTTAAGAGCCCGTCATTTGACACGCCCCTAGAACTGAGATGATCAAAGCGCCTATCGCGATCTTTCTAAAGACCTGACACCAGCCCTTTCCCCTACATCTTGTTTGTGGCAGGACCCTCCATAGTTTTGCTTTTGAGCTGTTCGGTGTCTTTTATACAAGCCCCAATTTTTTATCTTACGATGGGTTTCTGCCACTTGCCAGACTGATTGACAAATGGGAATAATCGCCATGGGCCGATCTAAATCCTTAGCTTCTGCATGCGTTGACTTAGCCTTACCATGCTACATGGGTTTTGAAAGTCATCCCTTGGCTTAGTGGTGGAATCTCGCGCATTCAGTGACTGACATTGTTTTGTTTATTTTCAATGGGTTCAGTGTTAGAATCGCCCTGAACATCTGACCCTGGTATTCAAACTCGATGTATTGCTGGCTGTTTTGGACTCATGCATATCAAATTTACTAGGCTGCACTTTGAATACTGTTCTGAAAGCCCGTGAACAGATTTAGCGATCTTCTTGGGAAAATTCCCATTGCCTGTGTCCAGATGTCAGTTCTTGCCACACTGTCAATAAACCTCCATTGGGCAGGGAATTTAGTGTCTGGGACTAGCTCTCATGAATTTCTCAGCCTGTATTGGTGCAAGTCTTGTTATGTGACTAGTAGTTAGCCCCCTGTTTTCCTTTTATTCGGAATTGCCCATTTGTTACGAACTCAACAAAAAACGGATGGTGTCCTGGTGAGTGTCTTGCCTCATAGCACGTGTTTCAACCTGCCCACGTTGCTGATCTCAAGGGCTGGTTCAAGTCTACATGGGCCTTTCATTTGTCTATAAATGTAATTGGCCTCGTCTTTTACTCTAGGAATTGAAACAGAAGCTCTGAACATTGCCACTGATTATCTCTCCTTGGGTGATTTACGCCCAGAACGGCATTTGAAAAATTCTCATCACTGAGCTCTTTTTCCTATGCGTAAGCAGAACCAGTCAAGGTGTCTTTGTGTGACATATGCTAACGATCGTGGAAGACATATCGTGTTCTAAGGGTGGATTGCCTGATTTCCTATGACAAACCAACAGCCCTTTGAGAAAAGTCAGGTACTGCCCAATGGTACAAAATTCGAATAGCATTTCCCTGAAGTATACCATAAGGTTCAGCATTGGACCGAGGATGCTTACCTCTGTAATCCTTCTGCCAGAGTCGCAATCCCTATTCACTATAATGCGTTGCACTGGCAAGTTCTCAGCTCCAATGACTGCAATCTGGAGTTCCCGCGTCAAGTTTAGAAATTTTCCACCTTTCCTTGTGTATTCCTCGGAAAGGTGCCAAATTGTCTCTATTTGCTCTACCCGTTAACCCGGACATCTACCTTAGTATACCTAGAAGACCCTTACGAGGTGCCTCAGCATCTTCCTAATCAGATTGACATTTCTATTTGCCACTGCTTTGTTATTGTTTGCTTGATTCTGATAAGCCTTGTATCACTTGGGGTGCCTCCAATGGACGTGCATGTGTCCTAGGATATAAAACCTCTTATATGTCTGGAGCAAAAATCTCACCCAGTGAATGCATTGAATGCTTTTTATAATCGCCACCTAAATCCTTGGAGGTTGTATTTGAGAAGCCTCATAGAGAACCCCGAACTGCCATTTCCTTCTAAAATACCTAGGAATTGTCTTATTCAATAGCATCCTGGAAGATTTCTTTTGTGCCTTTTTCTGCACTGATAGTCGAACATTGAATTCCCTACAACCACTGCTCACCTCCTATTACGGGATTGAGGGTCGAGGTTGACCCCTATGCGATTTCAGATGGTGCCAGATGTTGAGGACATTTTAATCCATGTTTAATTTACAGTGGCAAGTTGTACAGTCTTGAAACGAATCGAAGGTAATTGACACGTGGTAAAACATGGCTATACTGCCCAAAGTAATTTACTGATCAATGCTATCCCCATCAAACTACCATTGAATTTCTTCACAGAACTGCCCAAAGCGGATTGTGTTATGCACCTGAAATAGACCCTTATCCTCAAGTCGCCCCGCCTAGGTATAGGGTTGCGGCTTTTAATATGTAAGCCTTAAGCTGTCTTAGTTGGTTGCGGTACCAGTACCATGGCTGTTAATAGTCTTGCGAATTGTCGCCGTGTTGTTGTTGCAAACAAAAAGAAATTTACCTTGGTGGTGAACCCAGCGGCCGAAATTGTTTTAGTTTCTCCATGCATGGCCACTGTTGAACCTTGGGTTGAGTGATGGTCTTTTTGGTTCGCATAACTTTTCCTAGCTCTCTGTACCTGTACCTATGCCGTTACAGTAATCCTCAGCCTTGAACTGCGTTGCCTTAACTGTGTCTAATTGCTTGTCAAGGAAACAGAGATTGCCTGTTCCTGGCTAAAACAGCCTTGATCCCACAGATCAGACGTACCCTAACGCCATCCGTCTTGTAATTTTTCGCCCACGGTGTTTTATCCATATGAGGCGGCATTACCTTTCTTTGACCTAAGTGATCCAGCGAGCTAAGACGAATTGCAATGAAGTACATGGGATTTGACCTATTTAATAAATAGTTCGGGAATTCATGAAAATTTTCACTGCTAGTATTGCATTCTGGGTGGTAAGCATTCCATATCAAGTTTTTGTGCCTAGAAAGCAGAAACTGCCCTTCCTGACCTCTGCTTGGTCAAATATAGCCCTAAAATAGGTGCACTCCCTTTTCAGATGGATTTCGACTCATGTCGAAACGTATATGCTAAGTTCATTTCCTTTTTGTTGCAATCTGGTAACACTAAACCCTAGAATAAGTCTTGAAAACGGCCTCTGGTTCCATTCAGCCTTTCCATAGGAATTTTCATTTGGGGTCTCTTACCAATGTGATACTTGGCCTCATTTCGGGAAGCTCACCACACTAGCATTGCCGATTACAGTCTATTTGAACTGGGTACCTAGGATCTGTAATCACTCCCTACAGCTTTTCTGCCGGCGATGCCTGGGATTGCTCTAGGCTTATGAATTAAACTGTCAGTACCTAAATTATGACTGCTCCTGCCTCATGCCCCGGCAACCATCAGAATGGGAAAAATTTTTGCAGTTGCTTTTTATGCCCAGGGCATCTGTGACAGCCCGAATTGCCACGGCCGAGCACTTGTCTTGAACTCTAAGCTTCTTGAGTAGAACCAAGAATGAACTTTGTACTTCACTAACAGATTTTGACTAAAAGTCTTTGCTTGAACATTTTTATTTTCCCGGACGCCTTCTGGATTGTTGCCCAAAGTTGATGCTTTTTCGGTGGCTTCAAGAAGCGAGCCATATGAGTACAGGTGACTTTAACTCGTAGTCTGCATTTTTAACGATCTTATCAGAGGCCTCTGAAAATTTTACTGCTCAGAATCTTTATCCCACTCTGAATTGGTCATTACTGGGGGATAGTTTGATCAGGGCAAATCAAATTCGGGTTGTTCTTTTTCGGCTGGATTTGCATACTTTCCCTTAGTCTCACGCCTCCAGGATTACCTTCGGTCTAGGTTTGATCTGCCTTGCCCTGATCATTTTATCGGTTCCGAAATTGATGACAGGTGCAGATGCTGATTTTATTTTCTTTGGGAGTAATTCCTGAGAATTTATACCTTGGGCCGATAACCCTTACACTGTTGGTGAGAATTTCCTGTTTCTCTGACTACTGCTAATTGTTCAACCATTGAGTATAGTTCACGTACTCATGTTTCAATACCTCGCCTTAGTGTCCCTGCAGTGACCCTTGTTCTGCCTAGAAATTCCACGAAATACTTTCCTGCATTCCAGCAATCGGTTGGCTAAATTGGGTACATTTTCTTCACATAGGCTGCTCTTTCTACTACCTGGAGGGGCCTGGGTAGCTAAATACGCGTGCTTACGTACATGGAACTGTCAGCGCAACCGTGCAGAATGTTCATTGCTCAGCCACTGTACAACATTTTCTTAGAACAATCTAGGGTGCCGGAATTAGCGAAGTCTCCTGCCATTGAACATCCTTAGGTCTTCAAAAATGCCTTTGAGTAACCAGATGATAGACTTCCTGAATCTTTTCCTGGTTTCAAGCCTGAACCTCAGTCAGTTGCCCACATATACACCTGGAATATCCTCGCTCCGGCCGCAGCAATCAAAGGATATGATGAGTTTGTGTCCTATACATGAAGGAATGACATGGATGAATCTGAGAACATCATTCTCCCACCCTTGCTGAATTGACTTGACTGCCATGCTAAGAACCTTTCATCTTGTGCCTTAGAGAATAACTTCGTTCACCCATTTTCACCCTACTCATTTCCGTACTGGAGGGTGCGGTTTTCAGAAAGATGTCATTCTGGAATCCTGGTACCCTACTGAGAACCCCGGGTGTGCTCAACACTGCCGACTCGTCCCCTCGTTTTCGGAGAATTTACCGCCCTTTTGCTTAATTAGTCGTTTGACAGCTTGCCCAGCACCCAAAGGCTGGCCTTTCCAGAAGTATTGGGGCCTGATTAATGCCTGGTTATGTTCCAGGCCCTGGGAAGCCCTGCCCCGATGCTATGCCCGCATGTTCAAAGCTTTGCCAACTCTGGTGTACATGCCTTGGCGCCATGCCTTTTAAACTCGTATCGTGCGAAGCTGATTCTCTGAGTGGCTGTTATTACTATGGGAGATTTTTGCATACAGCTAAAAGCTTGGCCTATTGCCTTTTTGCAACATACCTGAAAACCCCTGTCGCCTCCTTGAGGGTTAAGGTCCCTTATACCTGTCTTGATCATACTTTCTACATTTAGAATTGTACCCCCTGACCTATAAGAATCAAAAAAATTGTTCTGATTATATACCCGCATACCGGGTTCCAATGGCCGATATACTTTGACTGACGCCCGAACTGTACTAGAAACTGGAACCTTCGATCATTTCATCTGGTTAGGTGACCTTCCAAGGGGGCAGCATGCTGGGGGCTAGCCTACAGATCAGCATCTTTGGTAGGCATAGAAAAAAATAGCTCAGATGATGTCAATGATTCCACCTGTTCTCTTCTGGCAATGATGTAGGAGTTCTGTTTTGACTACATTGTTTAGTTCACACCTTGCCATCTCCCGTCTGATCCATTTTCTAGAGAACTCGCGTGCACGTCTCACAGATTATCTCACGGGCACATGCCTGAAATAGATGAATTCCTTTGCTGAAGTACCCCTTATTTTTGTTTCAAAATTTTACTCATGGTTACACATTGCCGAAACTGATCATACCATGTCTTAAACGTAGCCGCAAACCCCTGGAATACGCTATAAATGTTCTTGTTTTTGCTCTAGCTGGGATGTCACTGAGTTTGTTATGCAGCTACGTTCTTTCTTCATAAACTTAGAATGTTCATTGGGCACGCGTACATTTTTGGGCTTCTATACCTGGAATATTGGTTGCCTCTCAACCAATAGTCATGAGTCCATTTTTGTTCTGTCTCTATTTCAATCCTCAAATTGACCATACAAATGCCTTGTTCTACACCAGGGACCTGCTGGAATCTTAAACCGAAATCGGTACTGTTTTGGAAAGTTATTAATTTTCGCCCCTAATGCAAAAGAACTCTACACCTGGAATATGCCGTACATGGTCTCACGACTCAAAGTAATGCCCTATGAGTTTGTGCCTTTTAGCAAATTGCTTAGTGCCGGGTGAAACATTTTTGTTTGGATGAATCTGTCCTGGTAGAATGCCTCATCATTCCCATGGTACAGGGCTTAACGCCGATTGCATACATGCAAAGAGCCAATATGGACTTGCTTAGAAAGCTCCTCAATCTGCGTTTTCTCCATGTAACTTTGTCTTGTTTTCCTTGCTTGTCCTTTATTGCTCTGAAAATGTCTTTTCTTGCCTGCTTGCCTTAAATTGCTGCCTGCCTTTCTGCTGCTGCTTTTGCCTGCCTGAATTGCCTGCCTTGAATTGTCTTGCCTTCATTTACCTTGCCTGCCTTGTTCTTGCCTTTGCCTGGAAATTTCTTGTCTGGAGTTGCCTTGCCTTGCTTGCTTGCCTTTCTGCCTGAATTGCCTTGCCTTGCCTGATTGCCTTTCCTGAAATTTCTGCCTTGCCTTACGTAAAATTGTCTTGCCTGAATTGCCTTGTCTTTTTCTGCCTTGCCTCAATTTGCCTTTTGAACCTGCCTGAATTCCTTGTTGCCTTGCCTTGTGTGAACTGCCTTGCCTTGATTGTCTTGTCTACCTTGACTTGCCTTTCTGCTTTTGCCTGGAATTCCTTGCCTGAATTGTCTTGTCTTTCTTGCCTTGCCTTTTTTGCCTTGCTTCCTGAATGCCTTGCCTTGCCAATTTTTGCATTGCCTTGTTTTCCTAGCCTTGAATTGCCTGGAATTGTTTTGCCTTGACTTGCCTTGCCTGCCTGAATTGTTTTGCCTATAATCTTGCCTTTCTTGCCCAGAACTGACCTGCCTTGCATTACCTTGCCTGAAATTTTCCTGCCTGAATTGCACTGCCTTGCCTTATCTTGCCTTGCCTGAATTACCTTGCTTTGCCTTGCCTGGAATTGTTTCCAGAATTGCCTTGCATTGCCTTGCCTGCTTCATGTTTTTGCCTGAAATTGTCTCTTGCCTTGAATTGCCTTAACCTTGTTTTGCATTTTTTGTTGCCTAAAATTGCCTTGCCTGCCTTTGCCTAAAATTGACTTTCCAAATTGTCCTTCGCCTTGCCTTGCCTAAAAGAGCCTTGCCTGAATTACTACATTTTTCCTGTCTTGCCTGGAATTGCTTGCCTGAATTGCCTTGCCTTGCCTGAAATTGCCTTGCCTAAATGGCGCTGCCTTCCTTGCCTAGCCTGGAATTTTCTTGCCTTTTGTCTTGCCTTGCCTGAAATTTCCTTGCTTGAATTCCCTTGCATTGCACTGCCTTGCCTTGTCTTGCCTTGATTTTCCTTGCCTGAATTTCCTTTGCCATCCTGAATAGCCTTGTGTTGGAATTGCCTTGTTTTGTTGCTTGCCTTGAATTGCCTTGTTTCAAATTGCTTTGTTTTGCCTTTCCTCTGTAATTGCCTTGCTTGAATTGTCTTGCCTTGCTTTTCTTTGCCTTGACTGAATTGTTTTGCCTGAATTACCCTGCCTTCTATTGCCAAAATTGCCTTGCCTGAATTGCCTCTTTTGCATTGCTTGCTTATGCCTGTTTTGCAGAATTACTGCCTTGCCTTACCTTGCCTTGACTGGAATTGCTTACCTCAAATTGTTTTTTGCCTTGCCTGAAATACCTTGTCTGAATTGCTTTTCCCTTGCTTGAAATTGCCTTGTTTGAACTTCCATGCCTTGCTGGAATTTTTCTGCATTGCTTTGCCTGCCTTGCCTGGAATATCTTTCTGAATTGCCTTGCCTAAATTTCTTGTTTGCCTTGCCTCTGGAATTGTTCTGCCTGGAATTACCCTGTCTTGCCTTTCCTTACCTTAAATTCTTCCTCCTGAATTTGCCTGCCTTGTTTTTTTTCCTGAATTGCTTGCCTTGCCTGCCAAAATTGACTTTCCTGAAATACCCTTGCATTGCTTTCCTTGCCAAAAGAGCCCTGCCTGAATTCTACCACCCTTGCTTGCCTCCTGATTGTTTGCCTGAACTCCCTGTTTTCCCTTGCCTTCCCTGGAACTTGCCTGAATTTGCTGCTGTTTTTGCCTGCATCTTGCCTTGCCTGAATGCCTTGCTTAATTTGTTCTCTTGCCTGGTTTTGCCTTGCCAAAATTGCCTTGCCTGAATTTTTAACCTTGCCTGAAAGTGTATTGTTTGAATTCCATGCCTTACTGAAATTTTTCCATGCCTTGCCTTGCTTGCCTGGAGTTACCCTGTCTGAAATTGCTTGCCTTGTTTTTGCCTTTCTGGAATGCCTTGCCTTGCCTATCTGGAATTGCTTCTTGCCTTCCAGAAATTGCCTTGCCAGAATTTCCCTGCTTTGCCTTGCCTTTTCCTTTGTCTGCCTTGCTTGCCTAAAATTGACTCTTGCCTGCTTGCATTTACTTGTTTTGCCTTTTTTCGCCTTGCCTTTTCTTGCCTGGAATTTTTTTGTGTTGCCTTGCTTTTCCTAGCCTGGTATTTTCCTACCTGGAATTGTTTTGCCTTGTCTTGCCTTGCCTTGCCAGAAACTGACCTGCCTTGCATTAACTTGCCTGAATTCGCTGGAAATACACTGCCTTGTTTTGCCTTGCCTAGAATTGGCTTGCCATTCTTTGCCTGGAATTGACTTTCCCAGAATTGCCTTGCACTGCCTTGCCTTTTCTTGCCTGGAATTAACTTTCCCATAATTGCCTTTCATTGCCTTTCCTTTCCTTTCATGGGATTGCCTTGCCTTGAGATGTCTTACCTGGAATTTTCTTGCCTTGCCTTGATGGAATTGCCTTGCCTGGAATTGCCTCGCCTTGCCTTGTCTTGCCTTGCCATGCCTAAAATTGACTTTCCTGAAATTGCCTTGTGTTGCCTTGCCTTGATTAAAGAGCCTTGCCTGGAATTGCTACTTGACTTTCCTGCCTTTCTGAAATTGTCTTGCCTAGAGTTTCCTTCAATTTTTGCCCTTGCCTTGTGTGAAATTTCCTTGATTGGAACTGCTTTCATGCATTGCCTTGTGTTGCTTTTTTTCCCTTGCCTGGAATTGCCCTGCCTTTTATTCCTTGGAATAGCCTTGCCTGGAATTACTTTGTCTTGCCTTGCCTTGACTGGAATTGCCTTTCCTAGAATTGCCTTGTTTTCCTTGCTGAACTGCCTGCCTGTCTTTGTGTTTCCCTTTTTTCTTGCCTTGCCTTGTTTTACCTTACCTTGCCTGAATTGCCTTTTTTAATTGTTTTGCCTGAATTGCCTTGCCCACCAGAATTGCCTTGCCTTACATTGACTTGCCTTGCCTGGAATTGCCTCTGAATCATTGCCTTGTCTTGCT
>JAKFGQ010000911.1:0-13030 GCA_021498475.1 Saguinus midas | reverse complement strand
CGGGAGATGTATTCTCATAAACACTCCCAGCCCTTTGGTCACAGGGCTGAAGGGCTACAATCCCAGCATGTGCAGGACTCAGATGTGCTATAGCTGGAACCTGAGAAAGGCCATTTTATAAAAGACAAAAGCTGTTTTCCAAAATAAGTTGCCCCATTCTCCTCACAATAACTACTAGCCTTGGCTTCTGTAAATGAAACTGCTAGTTTGCTCTGCAAAGTGCTCACTGTGTAAGGCTGCTTACCTTTTCTTATCAGTGACTACCAGAATTTCTGGCCTTTGCTTACCGGTAATTACCAGAATAAGCAGCTCAAGTTAATTCCATCCTGGCTCCTATGACTTGTAATAAGTGACTAAAAAACTGTGGATTCCACCTCTGCCCAGACAGTGTGTAAACTAACGCTTATCTTGACTTCTGTAAACCACTTAGATAATCGAAGTGACAACAAGTCCCCAGCCCTTGGAATGTTCGAGACCTGCTCCCTCCTCTATGCCGAGGAGATAATTTACAAAATCCCTGGACCTCAGAATGTCTAAATCCTTCACCCCACACCCAGAGGTGGTTTACGGTATAAAAATCTTGTCACCCTCCATTTGGGGCCACGCATTGTAGAGACGTGAGTCCTCCTTGGTCGCTGGCAATAAAGACCCTACAATTTGGCATACTTTCATTTCAAGTTAATTTTATACTCTCACATTTCAATTCTTCACAGGGACAGTGTGGGTCACTGGAGAAAGAGGCAGGGCTGTGTGCAGCTCGCTGGGCTTTCAGTGAGATGCAGTTTCATGAACACTCCTAGCCCTTTGGTCTAAATAGAAGATGACTAATTTGAATGTAACAGTGACCTTATAATTTTACATGTTCTGTAAAATATACCTTAATTTGCAAGGGCTCATTTATATTAAAATTAAAATTTAATCTCATAGGACACTGTGGAAAAGATCATGTGGGATGGGGTGCAGTGGTGAATTTAGCAGCATAAAGAAAGAAGAAAAGATAATTGGACTGTTTCTGTTTGTCAATGTGTGTATGAGCCCCAGAAGCTTGCTATTTCAAGTCAAGAATATAGAACCTTTGTTCCATGTAGATTTAAACCAGTATATGTACATTTAAGCAAACATTTTCTAATTATGCACCTTATAAGACACTGAATTGAACAAGCTAATCAAACCCACCAAAAGGTGAACCCCTCATATATGCCAAGGATTTATTCATGATATAGACTGTTAGTCATTAGAAATAAACATTTTTATGCAATTGATATCTGTAATTCTCATAAATGTCATTATTATCAAACTAACTGTGTCCTTGCAAGACAACGAATGAGAGGTAGGCATTATTGACATTGAGGGAAAACACCACAGGGCTATTTATCTGTACATGGGCCTTACCACAGATAAACAGCCAGAGAGAATTCTCAGCAATAGAATTTTCCATCTACTTCCTAGCATGACAGCTGGGGACTTTTGACATGAAAGTGTTACCCAGTTGAAGAAAATGCTGTTCAAAGAATAACAAAGAAATTCAGAAAGTTCATCAGATGTATTGCCAGAGTGGAAAAAAAGGCATGTTTTCCAGAGGTATCTTAAGGAATGAAAAAGAGGGCAATTTCTTGAAACCCCAGCAGTAGAGAGAAGCCCACCAATAAGTATGACATTTCCCTGTCCACATTTTAGCCCTTATCAGATGTCATATTGCTTTAGAATCATATCTGTAGCAGGCTTGGCTTTAGTAATCCCCACAATTAATGAAAGCCTGTTCAGCAGAGCATTCTTTATTACTTTTTAATATGTTTTATTTCTTTTGCCTCCTTCCCCCAACAGAGCATGTTTCAACATCAGTCCTGGTTATATTTTCTCCTCAGCAACTCAGTATAAGTCTGGAGGTGGCAGTCAAGTTTAATCACTGCCAGGCCAAAGATAAAAACATAAGTTTGGGGGAAGTGATGTAGAACTTGAAAAACAAGGGTTGAACTGACAGCTCCTCTCCTCAGTCCCAGATGGGCTACCACAGAAGTGCCCTAAGGGCTTCTCATCTGATGCAAGAGATGGATTGGAAGGCAGAAACACAGGCACTAGCCTCACTCAAGACATTGCATCCATCCATTATCCATCAATCCAAAAAAAAAAAAAGTACTGAACTCCTACAACGTGCTCTGCTCAGGAGAATAAGACTGAAATAATCCCTGTTCACACATAGGTTCTTTCTCGATCCCTTCCTAGTTACCTTGACAGGTTGCATTTTCTGTTGAATAATATTAGGATTAATTTGTAATTCTTTCACTAGGAATTAAACACAATCCACGTGGCCGTTCCATTTAAACTATCGGCTAGACATCAGCCAATAATCAGCCTCACTCCAGATTTAATAACTAGGCAGCCACAGGGTAAGAACTTACATACCCATCCTCAATAGTGGCTGTTAGAATGAAATCAGTCATGTCTGACAATGCATCTACAAGAAGCCATAAGAGTTGAGGAGGTTTTTCTTCTTGGGCCTAGAAGACTTAATGGTTATAAATACTCTCACTTGTAACAAGATGCAGTGATTTCAGAGGAAAGATTACAGAAGGCTTGGGGCCCAACTTGGATAGAACATTGAGAAAATGACTAAATTACTGTCTCCATTCTATCCATTAAGGGGATAAGAATATATATGACCAACACACTGAAAAATACTAGCTAGAATGAAAAGAGTTTCATGGTTAAGTGTAGGAGGCAGACACACTTGAGATGAAATCATAGTTCCAGCACTAAGCACCTTTATGAAAATGAATGTTTTTCAACCTCTTTGTGCTTCCGCTTCCTCTTTGGAAAATTAGAGATAATAATTGTGCAAACATCACAGAATGATCATGAGATCAAATGGAAGAATTCCCATCCAAGCTTTAGTGTCTAATATCAAAAACAAAACCAAAACTTCTACCCATAATAGAATTTCCATTAGAAAAATTAAGGCTCTATTCTAACCTCCTTCACCAAGACATTATAAAGATCAGCAGAAGAGATAAGAAAATAAGAGATAATGAAAAACTGAATTCGAAAAGGAAAAATAGCACATATTTGTATAAGATTGCCAATATTGCTGTCAAATGCATTATTAGTACTTCCTGATGAATGCTGAGGCTCCGGTCACAGGTTTCATTTTCCAGTCCATAGGCAGGTAACCACAACAGCATAGGAGGGGATGAAAAGGGGCACAGGGCAGAACTTAAACTTACTTTTAGGAATCACAGACAGACACAGCAAATACCTACATGACTCAAGTCACAAAGATTCCAAAACTCTGTGCCTTGTAGTTTATTTATGAATTAAATTTTCATTTTCTTGGGTTTTCAGGTAGTCAAAGCAGCTAAAATCCTAGAAATGTCCTTCCATCTTGAACCATTCACACGAAATGATTATACAATACACTGAACTGAGCTCCAAACATGGAGACGGAAGCCACAATAGGAAAGGCAGCTGCTAGGATGGCACTGAAATCCTCTAACAACCTTTGGAAAGAAACCAAGAAGGAAGAAATGAAAACTTCTTTGTCTGTCTAGACTTCATCTCTCTCCAGAACTATCATCTCCCAGGGCAATTGCAAGAGTGTGATAATTAGGATGAGCTACAAGGTGGCTATCTGCCAACCCCATCTCATCAGCCTTCACTCGCTCCCATCTTTCTCATGTTGCCTTCGGTGCTTTCAGCAGCTGCAAATAACACGACAGGAAACTGAGAAATTACCTAGCAGACCGTGTTAGATTCAGCTGTTCACCTTCACAGGATCAATTGGATCAATTGCAAATTTTGAGTGATCACTGATGAGAAAGTGACAAGTGGTTTTAAACTGTCCTCAGCAAATCAGTCTCTCTAGCTAACCATTAATGACACTTCAGTAAGCAGTGATATTTGAAATAAAATGTTTAAGAATTATATTTCCCAATCTACCACCATGAGAAAGAGCCGTTCTTGATGCAATTGAGAAACGGGCATTCAAACGTTGTCTAGTTTTGAAAATGTTTTTCAAGTCCCTTTGGTCTAGCAATGGATCAACCCAGTATTTCCTAAAGTGTGAGAACCATCTCATTTTCGGTATCCAAGAACATTTTTGGTACTATACGGACAAAATGTTGTAGAATGGTTATATATTAATTTTAGTATTTTAGAAAAAGTATAATTCTACATTAGGCCCATGATTGAATAAGTATTATTTATTAGGAAGAGGCCACAATAAAAGGTAAGTTGATACAAAAAAAAAAAAAATAATAGTACAGGTGCTTGTGGATATGGTGAAAACATAAAAGGTGGCATGTCAATGACTCAGGCTGAGCAACTATGCTATTTATTTATTTATATAATTTTGAGATACGGTCTTGCTCTGTCATCCAGGCTGGAGTGCAGTAGTGTGATCATGGCTCACTGCAGCCTCAACCTTCTGGGTTAAAGTGATCCTCCCACCTCAGCCTCCTGAGTAGCTGGGACTAGAGGTGCATGCCATCACACCCAGCTAATTAAAAAAAAACTTTCGTAGAGACAAGATTTATCTATGTTGCTCAGGCTGATCTCGAACTCCTGAGCTCAAGTGATCCTCTTACTTCAACTTCCCAAAGTGCTGAGATTACAGGCGTGAGCCATTGCACCTGACCCAATGCCATTTATTGGCTCCTACTCCCTAGGGCAAAGATCTCTAGGATTACCAAAAGAGTTTGCTCATTCTGCTTTAGTTGAGCTAACAGAATGGCTGAACTCAACATTTTTGATTCATTCAGATTATCTGACTATGAACTTCACATTTAATGAACTGTTTTTGAAGGGCAGATAAA
Organism: Saguinus midas; assembly: GCA_021498475.1. Taxonomy (NCBI): domain Eukaryota; kingdom Metazoa; phylum Chordata; class Mammalia; order Primates; family Cebidae; genus Saguinus; species Saguinus midas. The sequence continues at coordinate 8,222 of JAKFGQ010000911.1, read as the reverse complement.
AACAGGAATACCTTGATTCTTATGGTTATGCTCAGGCAGGAGACAAAAGGATTAGTGAATAATAACAAGTTCTTATGGTATCTCGACAAAAATGCTCAAAAGTGTCCCAATTTGTAGAGAACATGGGGACAGGTCTTTCAGATCAATGGTGCTCCTAGCAAGATACACAGTGCCCTCTATATAATAGGTTATATTTGAATAAATGAATGACTACCCATATCTTTGTATCATAAAATAATATTATCAGCAGAAGTTCACACCTAGGAGCAAGAAAACTGTCACTCTAGGAGTGACACCTACCTGAGGCACGTCTTCACATGGAACAGTATATTACGGAAGGAATGTCCATCATTGGCCTGCAAGACTGCAACATCGGATGTACTGTCAGAGCCATCATGAGCATAGTGGAGAAGGCCTCTAGAGAGTTCATCCAGTTGGAATCGATAGATAGGGGCTGCTGGGGACTGAAGTGTTTGGAGCAATTGGCCATGAAGTGGAGGATTGATTACTTCTACGACCACATCCTGTGGGTTGTCATCATCTCGGATGTCAAGCAGTTGAGTGGTGATGGTTGCCCTCTCTCCTCTGCTAATGTGGAGAACCTCATTTCTCAGCACATAGGGGGCCTGTGGAGTTGAAGGGAAGGAGCCGAGTCAGTTAATAAGGAAAGAAAGGACAATCCAGTGGACTAAATACCTGATAGTTATGTCTCTGCTTTTTGAGAAACTCCAGGTGTTCTAGCAAAGCACCAAACTTTTCCATCGCATTTGTCAGAGACATGGTCAGTCATAGTAACACAACAACTGACATTACTTCACACCTCTGGGTTCTAGAGGTTTATCAAGCCCCCTCAAGACTTGAGAGCCACTAGCTTCTAAATCTCTAATTTCTCTGCTATTCTGACTTATATTATATCCCAAGAGAGACTAATAAGAGGTATGGAATTTTTGGATTTGCCTTTGGGAGGACACACTTCACTCCAGACCATGTTGTAGTACACTGACTCAGAGGAGGCTACTTCTGCATCCTGAGCTCATGCTATTTCTAGTCCTTTCCAGTAATTTTCTTCAGTACTCTCATCCAATTCTTGATAGAGCCCCACCCCACTCAGGTTACGAAGCCTGCCAAGATTATGGTCTAGGTGACTAAGACAACCACCTGGCTAATTCAGGTGACACTGCTAATTTATTAGAGTAAAATTTAATGTGTTTTTCTTAGGTTTGTCAGGTTACCTCCCACCAACTTGAGTAAGGAGATAAAATGTTCTTTTATAAAGATAAAAGCTAATGAACCACAATAGAGAAAAAAAAAAACCTCAACCAAGAAATTTGAGGCCAGAAGCCAAAATATTATTTCAGTTTTCAAAAATACCATTTGAAGTAGAATTATCTAGGACTTTTCACAACACACAGCCTTCTTTAATCCAAATGGCTTTCATTTAAAACTACCCAAGTACCCTCCTGCCTCCTGGAAATTACAATCTCTATTAAAGAAATGCCTAATGCATCATATCGTCACATAGTGGGAAATTAGATGACAGTTACTCTTCAGAATTCCAGGGAAGGATTCTACAACTGTGATTCTATACATGGGAAGGAGTGATGCCTCTTATTCTGAAAAGGAAAAGTCAAAGGTGATGTCAAAATCCACAAATGGAAAAGAACAAATTAACTTGTGAGAAATTCTCAGGAGGCTCAAGACCATATTGAAATATTGCAGAATTTAAAGGAACAAAAATAAGTTAAAATTATTTTCTAAAATTCCATTTTAAAGACTTAAAATGATAAAAGTTTCTCATATAATAAATAAAATTAAATGTGTCCTTTTATATACTCACTTGATTGTGGAAAAACAAACAAGCAACACCTGGGGAACCATAGGAACTCACCATGTCAGATTAGGAAGACTTGCCAAATCTATCTTTGGTCTTTCATTGGAGTAACTATTAGCCAAAAAAAGAACAAAACAAAGCTTTTGAGTGTAAGGACTGAGAAAGATCTAAACCAGTAAGCTGTAAGTCTGGATGTAGCTCTCTGTCCTAAATTTACAGAGATCATCTGTTTTAGCTTTTTTTTTTTTTTTTTTTTGAGTCTCAGTTGACCTGGCTGGAGTGCAACAGCATGATCTCAGCTCACTGCAACCTCAGCCTCCCGGGTTCAAGAGATTCCCCTGCCTCAGCCTCCCAAGTAGCTGGGATTACAGGCCTACCACTATGCCCAGTTAATTTTTGTATTTTCAGTAGAGATGCAGTTTCACCATGTTGGTGAGTCTGGTCTCTAACTCCTGACCTTGGGTGATCCACCAGCCTTGGCCTCCCAAAGTGTTGCAATTACAGGCATAAGCCACTGAGCCCAGCCTGTTTTAGCTTTAATTAAAACAAAATTTTGCTCACTCATGACATCAAATTAGGATCATTTTGAATCATTAAACTCCAAGTTATTCCTGATTTGATAATACCATCAAGAAGAGGTGAACTGGGTTATTAATACCATGTTGCAGCCACTCTGGTTTAAGTCTATGTTGTTATTCATGATCCTTTCATCTTTGGGCCAAAGATATAAAACATCAGATTAAAAACAATAATCTAGTGTCCTTCCTTGAATCACGAATAACATGATACTGAGATCCGGATATTTAGCTAGTCTTGGTTCCCCAGGAGGATATTCCACTCTTGCTTTTCGTAACTTACAGATATACCTATTTCCTATTCTTCACACATTTCAGCTCTTCAATCCCTCAAGCCCAGTTCCCAGAGCAGTTACCACTATATGTGTTCTGGACCCATAAGTACAACATGACAGAGATTAATGATAATAGATAAGTTTTACAGTGTAAGAGAAGTGAATGAAGAGCCATCACACTGAGCTTTAGAGCCTCTACCAACTTCCTTATGTCTGAGTTTTGTTGATGGCCACACTGGCACCTCCTTTAAGTAGATCCTTAATTATATTCTCTAACTGCTACAAATTTCACATACTAGAGAAAGACAAAACAAACTTCTTTACCTAAAAATAAAGAGAGTATTTTGTCTTTTTTTTTTTTTTTTTTTTTGAGACAGGGTATCACTGTATTGTGCAGGCTGAGGCATGGTGGCATGATCATCATTTATTGCAGCTTCAACCTCCCTGAGCTCAAGTGATCCTCCAACCTCAGCTTCCCAAGTAGATGGGACTACAGAAATGTATCACCAGGCCCAACTGATTTTTATGTTTGTTTGTTTGTTTTGGTATAGATGGGGTTTTGTCATGTTGCCCAGGCTGGCCTCAAACTCCTGGGCCCAAGAAATCCATCTGCCTCAGCCTCCCAAAGTGCTGAGATTACAGGCATGAGCCACTGCACCCTGCAAATTATTCAGAAGGGCCACTAGCAGATTCAGTATAGTAAAGTTAGGCGTCATAATGTAACAGTTAAGAACACTGCCTCTGTAGCCAGATTTACTGGGCACAAACATTGACTCCTATTTATTAGCTACATTACCATAGCCAAGTTACATAACCTTCTTGTGACTTTGTTCACTTGTCTGTAAGTTGGAGACAATAATACTCCATAACATTGGCATAAGGATTAACTGAGTAGCTTATGTGAAACACTAAGACTATACCACTAAGTACTAGAGAAGTATTAGTAATTTTGGTCACTGTTTTTGTGATTACCCAAAAGTCCTATAAATTACTCCAGTGGCATTTCATGAGGAAACCAAGACTAGACTAATTGCATGCAATCATTTCCACTAAATCCACAAGAAACCTGGGTTTTGTTCTTGAGAACTAGTAGGCATGTAAAATTATTAATTACTTAGCCATTTCATTACCTGTGTTGAAAATGCTTGTATGTTGATCAACTGTGGCTCAGAGAAGAACTGCTGGTCACTAATTTTCAGGAAAAAGTAACCTTTCCTAAAGAAGTCCCAAAGAAAGAAATGAGAAAATACAATCATTACATTAGCCTTTAGATAGATAAGGCTTAAAAACATTTTCAGGTTATGTATAGGTAAGAATTTGGATGAAACCATTACAGCAATATAATATTCATACTATAAAGAAAAGCTACCAGATAAAGTTGAACATAGTAAGATTCAGGTAAAAATACTGTGTGTTCTTAAATATTTTATAATAATAATAATTATTATGTAACCATTTTGTTTTCTTTCTTTCTAAACTGACTAAAGAAAAGGCTGAAAAATTAGTTGTTAGGCCAAGGCAGATTAGTAATATATTGTAGCCTAATGGTTAAATTGAAGAATTGAAAGAAATCTTTACAGTCTCTGACCAGTTCTCTATGATTCCTCTCTCTAACAAATGCTCTCCCTAACCCCTGCCCAATCCAAGTGAGTGGGCCCCAGTAACAAGGTTTGCAATGTCTGTATTACAGGGCTGTTCATTTCCCCTCACTCCCCACCACCCTACACATACTCATTGTGGACAGACTAGGGAAGGATGGCTGATTCCTGGCAATTTGCAACTGGCCTGAGAGCCAGCAGTCAGTCTCAGCATTTCACTGAGACAACCAGAGGAGGAGTGAATGAACCCTATAAGCAAAGAGGCACATGGATGAGAGAACAGTTGATTTCTGCTTCCCTTCCCAGTCCCAGCTTTCAGACTGTTCTGGAGCACAACTGCCCTTGGTGCCTTTGAGGTGTGAGCCACCCCTGCAATGTTATAACAGGCCTTACATTTTGTTCAATCAAATTCAACTATACTTCCATTACTTGCAACTAAAGTAATTAATTAATAGTAAAATAAGTCCCAATTAATAGTAAAATAAGGCATTGTTCCAGCAGCTCCAGAGACTGGCCAAGGGAAGGTAAGACTTACCCACCTTCAAACCCAACCAAGCACAGAACTCTGCTGGCTGGTAAGATGTAGGCATGAAATGGCATTGCTGATATACTGAACACTGTTACTGGAACCTCAGTGCCACCAAAAATCACTTTCTGCATTATGGGATTTTGAATTCTAGTCAACTATAGGGACCATTGTTTTAAAAGTTCTTTAAAAGTTATTCTTGGAACTACTATTTACACATGAAAGGATGTGGATGGATCTCAAAAACATTATGGCAAAAGACAAAAACAAAAGGCTACATGTTTGATTCCAATCACCTAACAATTTTAAAAGCACAAAACTCTAGTAGTAAAACGGATCAGTGGTCACCAGTGACTGGGGTAAAGAAGCAACTATAAAAGGAGACTTTTGGGGTAATGGAACTATTTTACATATTGACTATGGTTGTGATCACAAGACTATAATACTGTATACAGTTATTAATATTTACAGAACAATATGCCTCAAAATAGGGATTTTATTGAATGCAAACGATACCTCAATAAACCTAACTGCTTTTAAAAAAACGATTCTTGTCTTTCCTTCTCTTCTATCTTCTCTTCATTTTCTGTCCCTTCTCTATCCCATAAAATAAGGCATTATAAATACATTATTTATTTATTTATTTATTTTGAGACAGAGTTTCGCTCTTGTTACCCAGGCTGGAGTGCAATGGCGCAATCTCGGCTCACCGCAACCTCCGCCTCCCGGGTTCAGGCAATTCTTCTGCCTTAGCCTCCCGAGTATCTGGGATTACAGGCATGTGCCACCATACCCAGCTAATTTTTTGTATTTTTAATAGAGATGGGGTTTCACCATGTTGACCAGGATGGTCTCGATCTCTTGACCTCGTGATCCACCCGCCTCGGCCTCCCAAAGTGCTGGGATTACAGGCGTGAGCCACGTGCCTGGCCTATTTATCATTTTAAACATTATTATTTTGTTTTATTAGATAATGCCTTATTTTATTAACTGATGGAAGTATTACCCCTGAACAAAGAAAAGGTGGTACTTCCAATCAAATAGGGGAAAGTGATTTCTGGTGGCACTGAGGTTCCAATAACAGTGTTCAGTATATCAGCAATGCCATGTTATGCCAGTGACAGCAACTACACTTACAGGTCGTCTCTATCTCCACAGGAGCATTCTAATTCCAAAGGAATCCAATCCTAAAGAATCATGGTCAGTGTCTTCATGGTTAAAAACAAAACAAAACACAAATTTATGTGGCAGGTTGTCCTTTTGCTTTGTATTATTCAGAGACTTTAATAATTTTATTTTTCATGGGTTTCTACCAACTTCATTTTACTATTCTTCTCATTCTTTCTTTTGTTAAAATTTTACTATACCTCTCATTCTTTTGTTAGATAAAGAAAATCCAGTATTAAAATGGGTACCCCAAAAGAGAACTGTGAGGATTTCTAAACTGCCACTCCTTGTCCCATTTCAGGTACAAAGCTATGATTCCACAAGAAAACAGGTGATGAGAGGTTAAAGAAGGTAAATAGACAAGAGAGTTGACCTTCATTGTTTATGAAGCTTTATGCTTTTCATAAGTGACTCAAGAAAAGTGACTACAGACAAAGAGTTTATAGCTCTGTGTTTGCGTGTCTGTGTGATAGAGGTACTCAAGAATAGGCCAGGCGTGGCAGCTCACGCCTGTAATTGCAGGACTTTGGGAGGGCAATGCAGGCAGATCATCTGAGGTCAGAGTTCAAGACCAGCCTGGCCAATGTAGCAAAACCCTGTCTTTTCCAAAATACAAAAATTAGCAGGGTATGGTGGCACACACCTGTAGTCCCAGCTACTTAGGAAGTTGAGGCATGAGAATCACTTGAACCCAGGAGGCAAAGGTTACAGTGAGCCAAGATCATGCCACTGTACTCCAGCATGGGCAACAGAGTGAGACTGTCTCAAATAATAATAATGATAATAACAATAAAACTTATAGTAAAATGAATGCAGAAGATAGTAGGAATTTGAAGAGTCTATGACATCAAATACCAGAGTTTTAAGCTCTATCTTTGTAGCAATACTTCTCTATGAAGTGACCTTTTGTCCTTTGAGGATGGAAGTGTGCCTATTGTTTCTAGGATATTAGGGAGGCAGAAATCATTATGGCTAAAGGCATGGGTTGTGGAATGGGTCTTGGCTTGGAGTCTCAGCTCTGCACCTACATGTTGAGAGGTCTTGGGCAAGATAACTATACTCTCAAGACCTCAATTTCCTCATCTGTAGACTAGAAACATGAGATACATAGTTCATGTAAAGTGCTTAACATGACGCCTGGCTCAGAGGTAGTACTCCATAAATATTAGTTGTTCTTATTCCTATAATATGATCTTCCAAGGTCACTGGCATCGTCACCTCTGAATTACAATAGAGAAAGTGCCATCCACCTTTCTTCTCACCTATCTCACAGCCCAAACTTCAAAAACAACCCACCTCAAGGTTAGTGTTGACAGCAGAAAATACTCTCTGTGTCCTTATCACTGTTCCATGGGTTTAAACTCCTTGTTTATACACAGAGTCTGAATTATCTACACTAATGAAGCAGAGCAGGGTGAAGGGTAATCCAAGAGGCTGATCTTTGGGGGCACCTCTGACTTCTTGCAGAGTAGATTTACTCTGCTAATTATATAGCTATATTTGCTTTGGTAGGTGTTAACATCCAATTGCATTCCTGAAGCATATGTCAGCTGGGGTGGGAAGGCAGCCAGAAGTATGCTAAGCATCAGAGGAAAACTGGATCAGACTTAAAAATTAACCACAATTAATCCCATAATGTGGATAATAAAAGTTCACTGTGATACTAAGTTTCTTTCCAACTCTGAAATCTTAGAGACCATACAACACCTTGAAAAGCATGTGCTCTATCTCTCTCCACCACCCACTCCCAGTGTATTGCCCCAGTGTTGAGGAAGCAGCTGTAGCATCTAGGTATATGACCACTTTGTTTCTGCTCCACCAAAAATCTGTACCAGGGATTTTCTGTCACATCAGAGAATTACCTATAATTATTAGAAAATGAAAATGTCTCTAACAGAAGCATCTCTGAGCAATCATGGGGAAATGATGACAGGCAGCCGAGAGCATTTAGGCTTGTGGAGTATTGATTTTCCCCAGATGAGAAGGGTTAGCTATTGAGAAAGAGACTGGAGAGGGTGGAGGAGTGGAAAAGCAATGATGGAAAGCAGGCAGGAAGACAACAGAACACAGAGTCACCTGAGTTTTTCTTTGCTGTGCACAAAACGCACTTTCTTCTCGTTCACATCTTTCCAGCTAAAACGGCCAGCCTTGTCCAGCTGAACTTCCTTTCCATTTCTTGAAAGCACTAGCTGACCATTGGTGGGAGTGCTCACAAGATGAAACAGGAGATCTTCGACCCTACCCTCCTTG
>JAKFGQ010000910.1:0-13035 GCA_021498475.1 Saguinus midas | reverse complement strand
AGGTGACGCTGCAGCATAAGTAAGTGAATAATGTTTTTTTTTTTAATCTGGAGTAAAACATGGGGCAAATAGAATCTAAAGAGCATAAATTGTTTGTACAGCTTTTCCAACATATAATTAAGTCACATGGTCATGAGATTAAACTAAAAACTGTTGAGGAATTTGTGCAGATAGTGTGTGAGCTTTGTCCGTGGATTCCAGAGGGTGGATTCTTGGATGAAGACACTTGGAAGGTTATAGGTGAAAAAATTAATCACTTTTCTACCCACAATGCCTTGCTACCTCAAACTGATATTTTACTTTCCGTTTGGCCTAAGTTGCATGATTACCTTTGTCCTATTCATAGTTCTCCCTCAGCCCCGCCTTATACCCCTGAGGCCGCTTTTGCCTCTCCTCCTTCACTATCTCCTGATCCCCTTAATTTGGCAGAACGAGGCTCTCATCATTCTTATTCTGCGCCTCCACCTATGGATGCATTTGAGACTGTAGACGAAGTGGTCATGGACAGTTCTTCCCCTCCTGCACAATTGACTCCTGGTCATTCCGCCCATACTCTTTCTCCTGATTTAATTCGCCAGTTTCAAGATTTACTTTTGCTTTGCTCCCGTGCTCTCTCTCAACAGCACCAGTGTTTTCCTATCACCCAGCAGTATTTGGTTTTCTGTTCTTGTGTTAATTTGCTCAGAATGATGGTTTCCAGCTTCATCCATGTCCCTGCAAAGTATATTAACTCATCCTTTTTATGGCTGCATACTATTCCATGGTGTATATGTGCCACATTTTCTTTATCCAGTCTATCATTGACGGGCATTTTGTTGGTTCCAAGTTTTTGCTATTGTGAACAGTGTCACAATAAACATACTTGTGCATGTGTCTTTATAATAGAATGATTTACAGTTCTTTGGGTATATACCTAGTAATGGGATTGCTGGGTCAATGGTATTTCTACTTCTAGATCCTTGAGGAATCACCACACTTCCTTCCACAATGGTTGAACTAATTTACACTCCCACCAACAGTGTAAAAGCATTGCTATTTCTCCACATCCTCCACATCTGTTGTCTACTGACTTTTTAATGATCTCCATTCTAACTGGCGTGAGATGGTATCTCATTGTGGTTTTGATTTGCATTTCTCATGACCAGTGATGATGAGCTTTTTTTCATGTGTTTGTTGGTTGCATAAGTGTCTTCTTTTGAAAAGTGTCTGTTCATATCCTTTTGATGTGGTTGTTGTTCCTTTCCTGTAAATTTGTTTAAGTTCTTTGTAGATTTTGGATATTAGCCCTTTGTGAAATGGGTAGACTGCAAAAATTTTCTCCCATTCTGTGGGTTGCCTGCTCACTCTGGTAATATTTTCTTTTGCTATGTGCAAGCTCTTTAGTTTAATTAGATCCCACTTGTCTATTTTGGCTTTTGTTGCCATTGCTTTTGGTGTTTTATTCATGAAGTCTTTGCCCATGCCTATGTTCCGGATGGCATTGCCTAGGTTTTCTTCTAGGGTTTTTATGGTTAGGTGTTATATTTAAATCTTTAATCCATCTTGAGTCCATTTTTGTATAAGGTGTAAAAAGGGGTCCAGTTTCAGCTTTCTGCACATGGCTAGTCGGTTTTCCCAACACCATTCATTAAATAGGAATCCTTCCCATTGCTTGTTTTTGTCGGGTTTGTCAAAGATCTGATGGTTGTAGTTATGGGACATTACTTCTAAGGACTCTTTTCTGTTCCATTGTTCTATACCTCTATTTTGGTAACAGTACCATGCTGTTTTGACTTCTGTAGCATTGTAGTATAGTTTGAAGTCAGGTAGCGTGATGCCTTCAGTTTTGTTCTTTTGCTTAAGATTGTCTTGGCTCTACAGGCTCTTTTGTGATTCCATAGGAAATTTAAGGTTGCTTTTACAATTTTCCAATTATTTGAAGAAAGTCTTGATGGTACCATTGAATCTATAAATTATTTTGGGCAGTATGGCCATTTTCACAATATTGATTCTTCCTAACCATAAGCATAGAATGTTTTCCATCTGTTTGTGTCCTCTCTATTCCTTGAGCAGTGGTTTGTAGTTCTTCTTGAAGTGTCCTTCAGATCCCTTGTAATTTGTATTCCTAGGTATTAATTCTCTTTGTAGCAATTGTGAATGGGAGTTTACTCATGATTTGGCTCTGCTTGTCTGTTATTGGAGTATAGTAATGCTTGTGATTTTGCACATTGATTTTGTATCCTGAGATTTTGGTGAAGTTGCTTATCAGCTTAAGGAGAGTTTGGGCTGAGACGATGAGGTCTTCTAAATATACAATCATGTCATCTACAAATAGAGACAATTTGACTTCTTTTACCTATCTGAATACTCTTATTTATTTCTCTTGCCTGATTAACCTGGCCAGAACTTCCAATACTATATTGAATAGTAGTGGTGAGAGAGGGCATTCTTGTCTTGTGCCGGTTTTAAAGGGAATGCTTCCAGTTTTGCCCATTCAGTATGATATTGACTGTGGGTTTCATAAAGAGCTTATTATTTTGAGATAGGTTCCATCAATACCTAGTTTTTGAGAGTTTTAGCATCAAGCACTGTTGAATTTTGTTGAAGGCCTTTTCTGCCTCTATTGGGATAATCATGTGATTTTTGTCTTTGGTTCTGTTTATGTGATGGATTACATTTATCGATTTGCTTATATCAACATAAGCAAATGTTGCATCCCAGGGATGAAGCTGTCTTGATAGTTCTGGATAAGCTTTTGATGTGCTGTTAGATTAGGTTTGCCAGTAGTGTATTGAGGATTTTCACATCGATGTCCATCAGGGACATTGGCCTGAAATTTTCTTTTGTTGGGTCTCTGCCAGGTTTTGGTATCAGGATAATGTTGGCCTCATAAAATAAGTTAGTGAGGATCCTTTTTCTTATTGTTTGGAATAGTTTCAGAAGGAATGATACCAGCCCTCTTTTGTACTTCTGGTAGAATTCTGCTGTGAAACCATCTGGTCCTGGCCTTTTTGGTTGCTAGGCTATTAATTGTTGTCTCAATTTCTGATTCTGCTCTTGATGCTTGCTTTTTTCTTTTTAGGCTTTTTCTCTTGCTTAAATTACATGTATTGTATTTTTCTTGCATTGTAATATTTTGAAATTGGACATGACATATGAAGTAATAGGAACTAAGGTAAATCGCCTTCAATATGAAGTTTTATGTTAATCTGTCTAGGAGTTGGGTTGTACTTCCTGTTTTCTGTAGTTATGTCTCAATGGTTTCAAATTCTTCCAGTGTCCTATTTTGTGGCACCCTGCCTACTCTAGATTTCTATGTATACCTCCTCAGAGAAAATCTACATTGTGCCATAAAAAGGATGAGTTCTCTCAGCTCTTTTTACCTTTCAGCTGTTAGATATCTTTATTGGCTGTCATGGAGGCCTCTTGATTATCACACTTGACCTTCAATTAGTGGTAAATCACTCTCAGTTCTCAACTATGCTTCTCGAAGGCTTGAATACTCTCAGCAACAGGTATCCAATTTTGGGGTCTTCATTAATACTATATCCTTTGTACCTCCCAAAAAAGTGATAACTTGCACATGCCAGTGCAATTCCCTTCAACTATATTGCATTCCAATTCATTACTGATGAAATTTTAACAATTTCACCCATATTGTATTTCAGGGTTATCAATGCTTCTCCTACTATCCAGTAGCTGTCTTGTGGTTCATCCAGCATTGCTGACATTCTGTTTTTGTGTCAGTTTGCTGAGAATAATGGTTTCCAGCTTCATTCATGTCCCGACAAAGGACATGAATTTATCCTTTTTTATGGCTGCATAGTATTCCATGGTGTATATGTGCCACATTTTCTTTATCCAGTCTATCATTGATGGGCATTTGGGTTGGTTCTCAGTCTTCGCTATCATAAACAGTGCTGCAATAAACATAAATGCATGTGTCTTTATAATAGAACAATTTATAATACTTTGGGCATATAAATGGAATTTCTATTGCTAGATCCTTGAGGAATTGCCACATTGTCTTCCACAATGATTGACTAATTTACACTCTCAACAGTGTAAAAGTGTTCCTATTTCTCCACATCCTCTCCAGCATCTGTTGTCTCCAGATTTTTTAATGATCGCCATTCTAACTGGCTTAAGATGGTATCTCAATGTGGTTTTGATTTGCATTTCTCTAATGACCAGTGACGATGAGCATGTTTTCATATGTTTGTTGGTTGCATAAATGTCTTCTTTTGAAAAGTGTCTGTTCATATCCTTTGCCCATTTTTTGATGGCATTGTTTTTTTCTTGTAAATTTGTTTTTCTTTGTAGATTCTGTATACTAGCATGGTACTGGTACGAAAACAGAGATACAGACCAATGGAACAGAACAGAGGCCTCAGAAGTAACACCACACATCTACAACCATCTGATCTTTGACAAACCTGACAAAAGCATACAATGGGAAAAGGATTCCCTGTTTAATAAATGGTGTTGGGAAAACTGGCTAGCCATGTGCAGAAAGCTGAAGTTGGAACCCTTTCTTACACCTAATACAAAAATTAACTCCCAGATGTATTAAGACTTAAACATAAGTCTTAAGACATGTGTTAAGATGTCTTAAACATAAGACCTTACACCAAAAACCCTAGAAGAAAATCTAGGCAAAACCATTCATGACATAAGCATAGGCCAGGACTTCATGACTAAAACACCAAAACCAATGACAACAAAAGCCAAAATAGACAAGTGGGATCTAATTAAACTTAAGAGCTTCTGCACAGCAAAAAAACCCTATCATTAGAGTGAACCAACCAACAGAATGGGAAAAAAATTTGCAATCTACTCCTTTTTTTTATCCTGTCCTGTTGGCTGTAGATCTACCTTCAAGAAGGCAGTGTTAATTAGGTAGACTTTCTGCATGACTGCGAGAGTAAAACATCACCGTCTCACCTCTCCTAACAGACACGCACAATCCTGCCCAAATGCTGCATGTTTGAACTTAAATTTACAAAAAAAAAATGCTTTTATTTTGTTAAAAGTGGCAAAAGTATTCTGAACTATTGGAATTCAGGATAGTGATAAGCTTGAAGGGTGAATGACCAGAAGGAAGTAGGAGCAAGAACTCTGGGTGACTGCTAATTTTCTGTTTTTTCATCTGAATGCTACTCACGTGAATATATTCACATGAAAGGTGACCAAACTGTATAATTAGGATAATTGCATTTTATACATCATTAAAATATTTTAAAATATGTACTGTTTAAGCCTGAATAATTTAAAAATTTATCTGCTGTGGCAGCTAGTATTTAAGTACTCAGCAGTGGAAATGTTAAAAAGTGCATGCATTTGAAATATAATTTTTATGGAGAACTGACAAAATTTTCCTACAGAATGGATGTGGACACTTAGCAGGTGCAAACACATTTGACTCATGTGTGTCTATCCTGAGAAACTCAACATTGGCCTTATTTCTATTCAATTCAATTTTCTTATACTTTTGACCCTGATGTAGTAATGTCACCTCACACACTATTTTCTTTGCTAAGGATGACACAGCCTAACTTTCTAGATTTTAAAGCTGATTACCTCTAAATATGCCACAGGAAAAGATAGCATTTAGAGCGAACCTAGGAAGGTGCAATATAAGTCTTTATTGAATTAATCAGAATCCAAAATTTTAGTAATGCTCTTATGTTGTTCCACATTATAGATTGGTGGGTTTAATTTTCTTTTTTGAAATGTATTTTTTATGAACATGTAAGCCAACTTAAGTGTTTTTTAAACTGTGTTATAGTTTACAACAAATAGCCACCTCAAAGTGTAGTTCTTTTCTGGTATTTAAACTTGAGCTTATAAATCATAGAGTTTTGCCACTCAATAAAATGATTTTAATACCTCTTCAACGTCCTAGTACAATAGTCTTCAGGAAATGTTTCCTTCTTTTATAAAATTACTAAATCAGTTAATCCTCTTGAGACAAATGTATCAAAGGATTATATTCTTCCAGTGTTAAAACTGTAAAATAAGCTACTGTATTCCTCATATAGACTAGAAACATCTCAGAGTGAACAAGCAGCTATAAATCTTCTCTTTGTTCTTCTGCTGTCTGTATTATAAATACATATATATGTATATATAGAAGAGACATGATAAAGATATATAAATACTCCAAATTTAATTTAATACAGTGTAATCAGAGAACATTTCCTCTTATTAAGAAAAATCAGGAGAATAAATGAACCAGGTAAGATTCATGTCATAATAAAATCTTCAAGCCTAAACATGCTGAGTGTGTGTTGCGGTGTTAATGCATTTTGGATGAGAAATATGGACAAAAGCAACATAAAATATGAGGATATGCAACATTCAGAAATTACCTCTGTGCTGGGACTCAACTAAAAAAGACAATTGGAAATCAAATTGCTGCTAAACAAAGGTTTGGAAAAATCATGTCTTATTTTAATCATACTAACTTTGTTGAACGAAGGTAGATAAAGAAAATAATTTCTTTGTAAAGATATTGAAACATTATGGCATGAAATTATAACCAGTTTTGTTTTTGTTTTTACAAAGCAAACTTTAAGCTGACCATTTGAGAAGTTATACTGAAAAATTAATTGTGTTATAAGACAGATTTGAACCTTTCACTTTGCAGAAATCTAGTTTTGAAGAAATATTCTTTACAGCATACATTAGAATCCCAGAAATACATTTTACTAAATGAATGCATTTTCCTTTCTATAATTATAATTGCATATGCCTCTAGTATGCATAATCTTTGTAAATATTGTGAAATATGACACTGGACAAAGAGATTTTTTCCTGAACTTGAAAACAGTTTTCCCTATACATAGTCGTTTTTCATTCAATGTTATTTAAACATTTCATGTAAAATCTACTTCTCCTATCCCAAAGGAATCTATCTTACCTATAACTTGCCAAAACAGCCACAGTCGCCTCTGGGATGATAATATGACTGTCACCCAGCAACCATTTTGTTATGGCATTAAGTAGAAAATTAATGCTGTCAAGTAGATGATAATTGTTATTGTCATTGCTGTTTTGCTTTTTATTTTTAGATTTGGTAATTTAAATTTAGGCCAGACAGTGTCCATATAAATTGCTTTCCGACTGTGTTCTCTGCCATATAACTCATCATTTGGTGATTGAGGTTTTCCTGTGCTTTTTTGAGCTTTAATTTAAACTGTGATCTTTAATGTTAAAAAACTTCCTAATGAATATGGATTACATTTAAATGACCATATATTTTACAAAATAAGATTAATCAAAATAATGGGAAAGTAAGAGGGAAAAGTACAAAAGAAAATGAAGAGACATTGGGACAAAATTTTAGTTATTTGTAATCATTTATAATCACTGAAATTCTTGTGCAGGTAATAAGGTTCACATGCAACTTAACATATGTGAACCGTATTCTTAGGTAAGTGTTGCCATTATTAAGAAAAATTTGGTGATGATAGACTTTTCCGGTGATAAATGTGGGGACCCAAGTATGATCTGGAAAAAGATAGCAAAACAAGAAAAATGAAGAAGTTGACATAATTTTGAATTGTTATGTGCTGAACTAGGAAAGAGAGAGCATGTGAATAAGATACAGAAGAAAAGAGATGACCAGGGCAACAGGGAGAAACATGAAGATCAGTGACACTAATGAAAATTGCCAGGGATGTCCAGCTAATGTCCAGATTTTGATTGACTGATGGATTTAGAGGTGGGATCTTGCTCTGTCACCCAGGCTGAAGTGCAGGGCCATGATCACAGTTCACTGAAGCCTTGAATTCCTAGGCTCAGAGCAACCCTCCTGCCTCATTCTTCCAAGTAGCTGGGATTACAGGCACAAACCACATTTTATTATTAAATAGTTTGTTTTGTAGGACCCTCCTCTGTCACTGCAAATATTCTGCAAATGTGCTACATAAACAACATAAGCATTACATATGAGGATATGTTTTGTATCTGCTTGCAAATAGAGAAGAGAACAGAGTGAGTAAGATAAACAAATTCAAGTTTTCAGGAAAATTGGGAAAGCAGAGCTAAAATGGTCACGAGGATGTAGATGTTGGAAAGCTTTTAGAAGTTTGGTGAGGTATTGAATTCCCACTGTGGAAGCCAAGATATGTTTAAGTCAACTTTACTTTGATTTTAAAGACAGAGTTCTCAGCTGAAATCTGAATTAATGAATAGCAAAGTCTAGGAAAAAAAACTAATAAACACAGAAAAAATATCATTGAACAAAGAATGAATCACCAGATGGTATAAAATAAATACTTCAGAAAAATTCAAATACAGAAAAGTTGAAATATTATGATATTTCAAGCTCTTATGTTTGCTTTTACATTGACATGACTTTATTGATGCAACATATTATTCCTTTCCAATGTTTAAATTTATGGCCATTGAGAAAATAGAACAAACTCAAAATGTTGCATTTATTTAGCAACATTTTGAGTAAAAATCACATAAGCTAATTTTTATAGGCTGCTGTTAATGGAGGTTGGGTTTGGGTGTAGGTAGCAATGTATTTATAGTAGATCTCAAGAAAATGGGCATCTCATGCAGACCTTTCCTCTTCTGTTCTAATTTTTCTTCTTATTTTAAAAATAGAAATCAACTATGAGAAACCATACAACAGTAGCAACCTTTATTCTTCTTGGACTGACAGATGATCCACAATTACAGGTGATCATTTTCTTCTTCTTTTTTCACCTACACGTTGAGCATCACTGGGAATCTAACCATCATCACCCTCACCCTACTGGATTTTCGTCTCAAGACACCCATCTATTTCTTCCTCCGAAATTTCTCATTTTTAGAAGTCTCATTCACAACTGTCTGCATTCCCAAATTTCTTGTTACTATGGCAACAGGTGATAAGACCATTTCTTACAAAAATTGTGCAGCACAGCTGTTTTTCACTATTCTCTTGGGGCAACTGAATTTTTCTTCTGGCTGCCATGTCCTATGACCATTATGTGGCCATCTGCAATTGCATTATGCCACCATCATGAGCAACAGAATTTGCAACTTGCTGGTCTTTGCTTCATGGATGGCTGGCTTTCTAATAATTTTTCCAACACTCCTTATTGGTCTTCAGCTTGATTTTTGTGCAGCCAACACTGTAGATCATTTCTTCTGTGATGTTTCTCCTATACTTCAGCTCTCTTGCACAGACACCAACATAATAGAATTAATGATGCTTCTCTCAGCCATTTTGACGCCCTGGTTACACTGGTACTAGTGATTCTTTCCTATACAAATATTATCAGGACTGTTCTGAGAATACCTTCTTCTCAACAGAGGAAAAAGCATTTTCTACATGTTCTTCCCACATGGTGGTCATATCCATTGAAGCCCTCAGCAAAGAAAGAGTGTCATTAAATAAGGGATAGCTTTGCTCAGCACTTCTGTTGCCCCATGTTGAATCCTTTATTTATACACTAAGAAACAAACAAGTTAAAGATGTTTTTAAGCATAGTCAAAAGATTGAACTTTTCTCAGTGAAATGAGTCACTTTAGTGATATTGTTAAGGTTATGAGTAAAATAAAACAAGAGTGGAGTATGTACACAGTATGTACACGATGTTTGTATTCAAAATAATATTACCTCTTTTTGACTTGTAATTTTCATTATGGCCTTCCTAATCTCCAAAGCCTAACCTTCACTCCCATTTCTCCCTCATGCTAAGAGCACATATAAAGATACTTGGTTTGGGTCAAAATTGTTTGCTCATTATTTAGTGCCTCTTTCATTTCCTCTCAAAATTCTCTCAGGAAAGACGGCGACACCTCAGTTTTTCCATGCTTCTTTCCACTCTTCTGGAATTTAAGGACCCAATTTGTCATATATTCTACATAGAGTTCAATGGACTACCTTGGTCTGAGCACTTAATGAGTGTATTATTGGTGGATACAAAAGGAAAACTGATTTCTTACTTAGTGTTTAGTAGAATCTTGAAGCAAATCAGTTTAATGGCATTTCTTTAATTACACAGTTTAATAGCTTCAATTTTTAACCAGGCTTAGAAATATAGTGTATTTTCAGAAGTAAACAAAAGGAAATTCAGAGAGGTTAAAGTATTACTGCATTGCAGCTATCACATAAAAATTATGTCTAGCATTTATGGATTGCTTACAATGTGCCACATTTTATTAAATTTATTAGTTACATCTTCAAAACACTATAAGACAGGTATTTTTATGCTCCATTTATGGATAAAAATATAAAACATAAGGATTAAATAATTTATTGATGATGAAAACAAAACAAAGCCCAAGGATGACAAAATGCAGCCTTCATGTCCAGTCACTGCCTACACATTTTTGTGAAAATCTCTTCCGCTTCTTAAGTCACTTAGAATGCAAAAGAACAGTAAGATTTTTGTAGAACATTCTACAGATTTATGGATGACATAGATAAAATTAAAATTTTACAGCTCTACAGAATCCCTTATTTTTCAAATTAAGTGATTTGAACATTAAAATTAATATAATGCCTGATCATGTGCAAAGCAGAGTATTTTAAAACTTTTCCTTTGAATGGGATCATATATCAGTGTTACAAAACAAAAAAACTTTTTTTCTGAAAAACTAATGTCAGTTTCCTCAATAAATATTTGTCTGTTAGTTTCCAATAAGGTAACTGACGACCTTATGAAAAATTCTGATAGGATTTATTTGTTTGACTTATAACATTATTATATACATTTTATCTTAATATATTTCCAAGTATATGTAACTGTCAGATCCCCAGGCTAGCTAGAAATTTTATAAGAATTTTACAAGCATTAGTGAGAAGCTTTGTATATATATTAACTGGGGAAGTGAAAAGCTGAGAAGATTCAAATAGACATTTGAATAGTGGCCATGTATGTGTAAATGGTTTCCATAATGCTGCAATACTTTAAGAATGTTTTGTTTGAAAATAGAAAATAAAATATCTAGGAAGTATTCTTCAGCTTTCACTATTTTGCTTTCTTTGCATCAGGAATTTAAGTTCATATAGACTAATAATCTTACTTTATAAATAATAACTACACTCAGGAAAAGTTGACTCAAAATGTTTGGAATCTGACAAAAATTCTAATCTGAATATCTCATATTTTCCTGTGAACACTCTTCTCCACAATTTAAGTTGTTGCCAAATGCAAATATGCAACATGTTTATTTTCTAAGTATTACATTGCTTAATTTTAAAACTTATTCTTCATACATGAACTCCAAACTCAGCTCTTTTAAGTGTCTGATATATAGGTAAATCCATAAAATATTTGATGTAGATTAAAAAGTATAATAGAAATATACTTAGTAGACTTAACTACTTAGAATAGATGGATTTTTTTTCTATGTCTAGGCTGTTTATAAGCAGATAGTGGAAAATGCAAAGGAAAGAAATGCTAGTCCTAATTTATGATGGGAAAAGATTAGTGAAGGTCATTTTTACTTAATTTGAAATAAATCACTGGTAATCTGATTTATAGTGTAAATACCAGAGATCAGGGTCCATTATAGGAACTTATAATTTTTAAATTGTGCTAGACTTTAAAAAATTATTAAAATCACATTTGTTCATGTTTATCTCATGTCTAATATTCATTTTCTGGAACTGAAAAGGAAAAATAATCAGCTGTTTTTCACCAGTATTAGGTTGGTACAAAAGGAATTGATTTCACCATCAAAAGTAATGAAAATTTCACCATTAAAATTTAATTTCACCACTAAAAGTAATGGTGAAATCGCAATTCCTTTTGCACCAATCTAATATATACTGAATAAGTATTCAGACAAGCTAGACTCAAGGTATGTCAGTTGTCTATTATATAGCCTTCCTGCCTTTGATCTCTAACTCATCCTCCACATTGCTGTTAGAATACTTTCTAAAATACAACCATCATGCCACCACTCTGCTAACATATTATTGATGGTTCTCTGTTGCCTGCAAAATAATAACAAAATTCCCCAATATGTGCATTACCTGGCCTTTCCAGTTTTGTTTATCTCTTCCAACTAGTACTTCCATGACTTAACCACACTAAACAACTAAGTATATTGCAAAACTTGTGTGCTGTCATATATCGAATGCCTGCCTATTACCCAAATCTCTGCTAGCTTCAATCATCAGTTAAAGTTAATTAAAATGGATACTTCTGTGGAAGGCTGGTCAACAAGTATGTTAGTCACTTTATACTCAAACTTTGTAGTGCTTGTAGCCAACTCTAGATGGTGCTTATCATAGCATATGTAATTAATTGTTCTTTTCTTGCAATGAACTCTAAATCTTATAGTTTCTACATTCTCTTCATCTAACCCAGTGCCTAGTAAGGAAAAAATAAAATAAATAAGGCAGTGAATGATAGGAGATTAATATGTTTGCCAATAAAATAAAATTAAAGTGTGGCATTTGATGGAGATTAATATGAAAATGTAAGCTTAGATTCAGAATGTCTATTATAGAATAATTAATGGATTGGACTTGATGACTAGCAACATTTAAAAATGTTTAGGTGTTAGAAAATGAGTTAATTACATATGGAGTGTTTATGAGCATTGAAGAGATAATTAAATTACATGAGAAACTAAAGTCCCATTTTATCATACATATCTCAAAAATTCTGTTTAGTTTTATCCTTTAAAATGAGCTTTTGAAAACTGAACTCAAAGAATAATCAACATTGTCATAAATTTAGAAATTATGTCACATGAGAAAATATTGAGAGTGCTAATAATATGGAGCTTGAGGAAAAATTGCTTATAAGAAAAATAAGGGGAGGAGGCAAAATGGCGTCAGAGAGGCGACTCATGATTGCAGCTCTCAGTGAAGGCGCAGAGGGTGAGTCCCAGCATTCTTGGATGTTCCTTTATGCCCACAGAGCGCTGAAAGTCCCAGGGCTGGCTAACACCAGCTCCCGCCGCCTCTTGGCCGGTGCCGCAGTGGGACCCGCACGGAACTCACTGGTCTGGGTGCCCTGTTAAACCGGCAATCTGAGATTTGAAGGGCAGATTGGCATGTCCATCTGATTGAACGGGACTTGGACAATGAGCCAG
>JAKFGQ010000091.1:0-66772 GCA_021498475.1 Saguinus midas | reverse complement strand
CACTCCTGTGTGTATCCTTTCTCCTGTGTATCCTCCTCTCCTGTGTGTATCCTCCTTTCTCCTGTGTGTATCCTCCTTTCTCCTGTGTGTATCCCCTCTCTCCTGTGTGTATCCTTTCTCCTGTGTGTATCCTCCTCTCTTCTGTGTGTATCCTTTCTCCTGTGTATCCTCCTCTCTCCTGTGTGTATCCTCCTCTCCTGTGTATCCTTCTCTCCTGTGTGTATCCTCCTCTCTCTGTGTATCCTCTTCTCTCCTGTGTGTATCCTCTCTCTCCTGTGTGTATCCTCCTCTCTGTGTGTATCCTTTCTCCTGTGTATCCTCCTCTCTGTGTGTATCCCCTCTCCTGTGTGTATCCTCTTCTCTCCTGTGTGTGTATCCTCTCCTGTGTGTATCCCCTCTCCTGTGTGTATCCTTTCTCCTGTGTGTATTCTCCTTTCTCCTGTGTGTATCCTCCTCTCTGTGTGTATCCTCTCTCCTGTGTGTATCCTCTCTTCTGTGTGTATCCTCCTCTCTCTGTGTGTATCCCCTCTCTCCTGTGTGTATCCTTCTCTCTCCTGTGTGTATCTCCTCTCTCCTGTGTGTATCCTCCTCTCTCCTGTGTGTATCCTTCTCTCTCCTGTGTGTATTCTCCTCTCTCCTGTGTATCCTCTTCTCCTGTGTGTATCCTTCTCTCTCCTGTGTGTATCCTCTCTTCTGTGTGTATCCTCTCCTGTGTGTATTCTCCTTTCTCCTGTGTGTATCTCCTCTCTCCTGTGTGTGTATCCTCTCTCCTGTGTGTATCCTCTTCTCTCCTGTGTGTATCCTCCTCTCTCTGTGTGTATCCTTCTCTCTCCTGTGTATCCTCCTCTCTCCTGTGTGTGTATCCTCTTCTCTCCTGTGTGTGTATCCTCTCCTGTGTATCCTCTCCTGTGTGTATCCTTTCTCCTGTGTGTATCCTTCTCTCTCCTGTGTGTATTCTCCTTTCTCCTGTGTGTATCCTTCTCTCTCCTGTGTGTATCCCCTCTTCTGTGTGTATCCTCTTCTCTCCTGTGTGTGTATCCTCTCTCTCCTGTGTGTATCCTCCTCTCTGTGTGTGTATCCTCCTCTCTCTGTGTATCCTCCTTTCTCCTGTGTATCCTTCTCTCTCCTGTGTGTATTCTCCTCTCTCCTGTGTATCCTCTCTTCTGTGTGTATCCTTTCTCCTGTGTGTATCCTCCTCTCTCTGTGTGTATCCTCCTCTCTTCTGTGTGTATCCTTTCTCCTGTGTATCCTCTCTCCTGTGTGTATCCTCCTCTCTTCTGTGTGTATCCTCCTTTCTCCTGTGTGTATTCTTCTCTCTTTTGTGTGTATTCTCCTTTCTCCTGTGTGTATCCTTCTCTCTCCTGTGTATCCTCCTCTCTCTGTGTGTATCCTCCTCTCTCTGTGTGTATCCTCCTCTCTTCTGTGTATCCTCCTCTCTCTGTGTGTATCCCCTCTCCTGTGTGTATCCTCTCTCTCTGTGTGTATCCCCTCTTCTGTGTGTATCCTTCTCTCCTGTGTGTATCTCCTCTCTCCTGTGTGTATTCTCCTTTCTCCTGTGTGTATTCTCCTTTCTCCTGTGTGTATCCTCCTCTCTCCTGTGTGTATCCTCCTTTCTCCTGTGTTTATCCTCCTCTCTCTGTGTGTATCTCCTCTCCTGTGTATCCTCTTCTCTCCTGTGTGTATCCCCTCTCTCCTGTGTGTATCCTCCTTTCTCCTGTGTTTATCCTCCTCTCTCTGTGTGTATCTCCTCTCCTGTGTGTGTATCCTCCTCTCTCCTGTGTGTATCCTCCTCTCTTCTGTGTGTATCCTTCTCTCTCCTGTGTGTATCCTCCTCTCTCTGTGTGTATCCTCCTCTCCTGTGTGTATCCTCTCCTGTGTATCCTCTCTCTCCTGTGTGTATTCTCCTCTCTCCTGTGTTTATCCTCCTCTCTCTTGTGTGTATCCTCCTTTCTCCTGTGTGTATCCTCCTCTCTCTGTGTGTATCCTCCTCTCTCTGTGTGTATCCCTCTCCTGTGTGTATCCTCCTTTCTCCTGTGTGTATCCTCTCCTGTGTATCCTCTCTCTCCTGTGTGTATTCTCCTTTCTCCTGTGTGTATCCTCCTCTCTCCTGTGTGTATCCTCTCCTGTGTATCCTTCTCTCTCCTGTGTGTATCCCTCTCTCCTGTGTGTATCCCTCTCTCCTGTGTGTATCCTTCTCTCTCCTGTGTGTATCCTTTCTCCTGTGTATCCTCCTCTCTCTGTGTGTATCCTCCTCTCCTGTGTGTGTATCCTTTCTCCTGTGTGTATCCTCCTTTCTCCTGTGTGTATCCTCCTCTCTTCTGTGTGTATCCTCCTCTCTCCTGTGTGTATCTCCTCTCCTGTGTTTATCCTCCTCTCTTCTGTGTGTATCCTCTCCTGTGTATCCTCCTCTCTGTGTGTATCCTCCTCTCTCTGTGTGTATCCTCTCCTGTGTATCCTTCTCTCTCCTGTGTATCCTCTCTCTCCTGTGTGTATCCCTCTCTCCTGTGTGTATCCTCCTCTCTCCTGTGTGTATCCCTCTCTCCTGTGTGTATCCTCCTCTCTCTGTGTATCCTCCTCTCTTCTGTGTGTATCCCTCTCCTGTGTGTATCCTCCTCTCTCCTGTGTGTATCCTCCTTTCTCCTGTGTATCCTTCTCTCTCCTGTGTATCCTCTCTCCTGTGTGTATCCTCTCCTGTGTATCCTCCTTTCTCCTGTGTATCCTCCTCTCTCCTGTGTGTATCCTTCTCTCTCCTGTGTATCCTCCTTTCTCCTGTGTGTATCCTCCTCTCTCCTGTGTGTATCCCTCTCTCCTGTGTGTATCCTTTCTCCTGTGTATCCTCTCTCTCCTGTGTATCCTCTCTCTCCTGTGTGTATCCTCCTCTCTGTGTGTATCCTCCTCTCTGTGTGTATCCTTTCTCCTGTGTGTATCCTCCTCTCTCTGTGTATCCTCCTCTCTCTGTGTGTATCTTCCTCTCTCTTGTGTGTATCCTTCTCTCTCCTGTGTGTGTATCCTTCTCTCCTGTGTGTGTATCCTCCTCTCCTGTGTGTATCCTCCTTTCTCCTGTGTTTATCCTCCTCTCTCCTGTGTGTATCCTCCTCTCTCTGTGTGTATCCCTCTCTCCTGTGTGTGTATCCTCCTCTCCTGTGTGTATTCTCCTTTCTCCTGTGTGTATCCTCTCTCTCCTGTGTGTACCCTCCACTCTCCTGTGTGTATCCCTCTCTCCTGTGTGTATCCTTTCTCCTGTGTGTATCATTCAGGAGGCACAGAATGAGTGGCCATATAAAAATGCTCGACTATTACCCTGGTGTGGATTATTCACTGAGGCTCTGAAACTTTGGCCATATGAAATAGACCGCATTTTACTCCACAGGTGTGTGTTATTTTTGACTCTCCAAACGAACCACCATATGAAATAGACTAGTGATTATTCTTCACATGTGCAATATTCAAGAGGTTCTGTATGAGTGTCCATATCAAATAGTCTCCAGACAATTCTCCAGGTGTGTATTACTCAGCGTTACACAGAATTAGAGTTCATATGAAATAGACTCCTGACTACCACCCAGGTGTGTATCATTCAGGAAGGCACTTAATTCATGGCTATCTTAAACAGTGTCCTGATTACTCCATAGAAGTTCATTATTCACTGAATCTTTGAATGAGAGGCCATACAAAATAGACACCTGACTATTGCTCCATTGTGAATTATTCAATAAGGTTCTAAATGAGTGGTAGTATGAAATAGAATCCTGAGAATTCCCCAGGTGTGTATCATTCAGGAGGCACAGAATGAGTGGCCATATAAAAATGCTCGACTATTACCCTGGTGTGGATTATTCACTGAGGATCTAAATGAGTGGCTACATGAAGTAGACTCTTAACTCTTCCCCAGGTGTGTATTATTGAATGAGACTCTGACTAAGTGGGCATAAAAAAGAGACTCAGGTGTATTGCCCAGGTGTTCATTACTTACAGAGACTCTGAATGTGTAGGCATTTGAAGTAGACCCTTGACTGTTTCTGAGGGGAGTATTATTCACAGAGGCCCAGAACGAGTGGCCATGTGAAAGAGATTCCTGACTTATCAGATATACATGTTATTCACTAAAACACTGAAAGAGTGGCCTTATGAAATAGACCGCATTTTACTCCACAGGTGTGTGTTATTTTTTGACTCTCCAAACGAACCACCATATGAAATGGACTAGTGATTATTCCCCACATGTGCAATATTCAAGAGGTTCTGTATGAGTGTCCATATCAAATAGTCTCCTGACTCTCACACATGTGTGTATCATTCACGGAGCTGCTTTATTTGGGGCTACCTTCAATATGGTCCTCACTCCTCCACAGCTGTTTATTATGCACTGAAGCTCTGAATGAGAGGCCATATGAAATAGACTCCTTACTATTGCCCCATTGTGCATTATTCGGTAATGCTGTGATTGAGTGGCCATATGACCTGGACTCTGACTATTCCCAAGGTGTGTATTCTTCAGTCAGTTTCTGAACGAGTGACCACATAAAATAGACTCCTGACTCTGTCCTCTTGACTATTTCTCAGCTCTGCATTTTCCACTGAGTCGCTGGGTGAATGGTCATATCAAATAGTCTCCAGACAATTCTCCAGGTGTGCATTATTCAGTGAGTCTCTTAATAAGTGGCTATATATAATAGAATCCTGAGTATTTTCCAGATATATATGATTCTTCACTGAGGAACTGAATAAGTGGCCATGTCAAGTACACTCCTGACATTTCCATACGTCTGTATTATTCTGTGAGGCTCTGAATGAGTGGCCATATAATAGAGACTCCTATATACTACTCAGGCGTGAGTTTTACATTCGGCTGTAAATGAGTGGCTATACGAAATAGAATCCTGACTTTCCCAAGGTGTCTGTTATTCAGTTAGGCTCTGAGTATGTGGCTATATGAAATAGAATTCTGACTACAATACAGGTGTTCTTTACTCAATGAACCTCTGAAGAAATGCCACATGTAATAGCGTCCAGAGTATTCCTCAGGTATTTATTATTCACTGAGGCTCTGAAACTTTGGCCATATGAAATTGTTTCCTGACTAGTCTACAGGTGTGTATTATTGACTCTGACTCTAAATATTTGGGCATATGGAATAGACTAGTGACTATTCCAAAGTTGTGTATTACTGACTCAGGCTTTGATTTTGTGGCCATATAAAATAGACTAGTGTCTATTCCACACATGTGCATTATTCCCTTAGGCTGTAAATGAGAGGCTATGTAAAGTACACTCCTAACACTTCCCAGGTGTGTGTCACTCAGTGAGGCTCTTTTGTATGACCATATGAAACAGGAGGCTGTCTATCTCAAATAATTTTATTATTCAGTGAATCTCTGAATGAGTGGCTATATGAAATAAACTGCTGAGTACTTTACATTTGTGCATTATTCATTGAGGTTACGAGTCAGTGGCCATATAAAATGGAATCCTGACTAATCCACACGTGCATATTATCCACTGAGGCTATGAATGTGTGTCCAAATGAAATAGACTCCTGGCTACTCCACAGGTCTGCATTATTTACCGAGGCTCTGAATGAATGTCCATCGAAAATAGACTCCAAATTATTCTCCAGGTGTGTATTATTCAGTGAGCCTCAGAAGATGTGGCCATACTAATTAGATTTCTTACTATATCAAGGGTCTGTCTTATGCACTGAGGCTCTGAATATGTGTCTACATGAAAGAGTCTCCTGACTACACCACATTTTTCAATGACACATTGAATGAGAGGCCACATGAAAAAGTCTCCTGACTATTCCACAGGTGTGCATTATTTAGTGAGACTCTGAATGAGGAGATACAAGTAAATCCTGACTATTTATCCAGGTGTGTACATTTAGTGAGGCTCTCAACGGTAGCCATAGGAAAGAGACTTCTGACTATTCCGCAGGTGTGAATTATTCAGTGATTCTCTGAATGAGTGGCCATAAAATATAGACTCCAGACTATATCACAAGTGTGTAATATTCAGTGAGGCTGTGAAAGAGGGGCCATATGAAACAGAATTCTAATGACTCCACATGTGCATTATTCACTGTTTGTCTGAATGAGTAGCCATATGACATAGACTCCTCATTATTCTCCATGTGTGCATTATTCCAACAGGTTCGGTATGAGTGTCCATACCAAATAGACTCCTGAAACTCCCCAGGTGTGTATTACTCAGCGTTACACAGAATTAGAGTTCATATGAAATAGACTCCTGACTACCACCCAGGTGTGTATCATTCAGGAAGGCACTTAATTCATGGCTATCTTAAACAGTGTCCTGATTACTCCATAGAAGTTTATTATTCACTGAAACTTTGAATGAGAGGCCATACAAAATAGACACCTGACTATTGCTCCATTGTGAATTATTCAATAAGGTTCTAAATGAGTGGTAGTATGAAATAGAATCCTGAGAATTCCCCAGGTGTGTATCATTCAGGAGGCACAGAATGAGTGGCCATATAAAAATGCTCGACTATTACCCTGGTGTGGATTATTCACTGAGGATCTAAATGAGTGGCTACATGAAGTAGACTCTTAACTCTTCCCCAGGTGTGTATTATTGAATGAGACTCTGACTAAGTGGGCATAAAAAGAGACTCAGGTGTATTGCCCAGGTGTTCATTACTTACAGAGACTCTGAATGTGTAGGCATTTGAAGTAGACCCTTGACTGTTTCTGAGGGGAGTATTATTCACAGAGGCCCAGAACGAGTGGCCATGTGAAAGAGATTCCTGACTTATCAGATATACATGTTATTCACTAAAACACTGAAAGAGTGGCCTTATGAAATAGACCGCATTTTACTCCACAGGTGCGTTATTTTTTGACTCTCCAAACGAACCACCATATGAAATAGACTAGTGATTATTCCCACATGTGCAATATTCGAAGAGGTTCTGTATGAGTGTCCATATCAAATAGTCTCCTGACTCTCACACATGTGTGTATAATTCAGGAAGGCACTTAATTCATGGCTATCTTAAACAGTGTCCTGATTACTCCATAGAAGTTTATTATTCACTGAAACTTTGAATGAGAGGCCATATGAAATAGACTCCTTACTATTGCCCCATTGTGCATTATTCGGTAATGCTGTGATTGAGTGGCCATATGACCTGGACTCTGACTATTCCCAAGGTGTGTATTCTTCAGTCAGTTTCTGAACGAGTGACCACATAAAATAGACTCCTGACTCTGTCCTCTTGACTATTTCTCAGCTCTGCATTTTCCACTGAGTCGCTGGGTGAACGGTCATATCAAATAGTCTCCAGACAATTCTCCAGGTGTGCATTATTCAGTGAGTCTCTTAATAAGTGGCTATATATAATAGAATCCTGAGTATTTTCCAGATATATATGATTCTTCACTGAGGAACTGAATAAGTGGCCATGTCAAGTACACTCCTGACATTTCCATATGTCTGTATTATTCTGTGAGGCTCTGAATGAGTGGCCATATAAAATAGACTCCTGACTACCACCCAGGTGTGTATTATTCAGTGAGTCTCTTAATAAGTGGCTATATATAATAGAATCCTGACTTTCCCAAGGTGTCTGTTATTCAGTTAGGCTCTGAGTATGTGGCTATATGAAATAGAATTCTGACTACAATACAGGTGTTCTTTACTCAATGAACCTCTGAAGAAATGCCACATGTAACAGCGTCCAGAGTATTCCTCAGGTATTTATTATTCACTGAGGCTCTGAAACTTTGGCCATATGAAATAGACTCCTGACTACCACCCAGGTGTGTATTATTGACTCTGACTCTAATTTTTTTTTTTTTTTTTTTTTTTTTTTTTTTTTTTTTTTTTTTTTTTTTTTTTTTTTTTTTTTTTTTTTTTTTTTTTTTTTTTTTTTTTTTTTTTTTTTTTTTTTTTTTTTTTTTTTTTTTTTTTTTTTTTTTTTTTTTTTTTTTTTTTTTTTTTTTTTTTTTTTTTTTTTTTTTTTTTTTTTTTTTTTTTTTTTTTTTTTTTTTTTTTTTTTTTTTTTTTTTTTTTTTTTTTTTTTTTTTTTTTTTTTTTTTTTTTTTTTTTTTTTTTTTTTTTTTTTTTTTTTTTTTTTTTTTTTTTTTTTTTTTTTTTTTTTTTTTTTTTTTTTTTTTTTTTTTTTTTTTTTTTTTTTTTTTTTTTTTTTTTTTTTTTTTTTTTTTTTTTTTTTTTTTTTTTTTTTTTTTTTTTTTTTTTTTTTTTTTTTTTTTTTTTTTTTTTTTTTTTTTTTTTTTTTTTTTTTTTTTTTTTTTTTTTTTTTTTTTTTTTTTTTTTTTTTTTTTTTTTTTTTTTTTTTTTTTTTTTTTTTTTTTTTTTTTTTTTTTTTTTTTTTTTTTTTTTTTTTTTTTTTTTTTTTTTTTTTTTTTTTTTTTTTTTTTTTTTTTTTTTTTTTTTTTTTTTTTTTTTTTTTTTTTTTTTTTTTTTTTTTTTTTTTTTTTTTTTTTTTTTTTTTTTTTTTTTTTTTTTTTTTTTTTTTTTTTTTTTTTTTTTTTTTTTTTTTTTTTTTTTTTTTTTTTTTTTTTTTTTTTTTTTTTTTTTTTTTTTTTTTTTTTTTTTTTTTTTTTTTTTTTTTTTTTTTTTTTTTTTTTTTTTTTTTTTTTTTTTTTTTTTTTTTTTTTTTTTTTTTTTTTTTTTTTTTTTTTTTTTTTTTTTTTTTTTTTTTTTTTTTTTTTTTTTTTTTTTTTTTTTTTTTTTTTTTTTTTTTTTTTTTTTTTTTTTTTTTTTTTTTTTTTTTTTTTTTTTTTTTTTTTTTTTTTTTTTTTTTTTTTTTTTTTTTTTTTTTTTTTTTTTTTTTTTTTTTTTTTTTTTTTTTTTTTTTTTTTTTTTTTTTTTTTTTTTTTTTTTTTTTTTTTTTTTTTTTTTTTTTTTTTTTTTTTTTTTTTTTTTTTTTTTTTTTTTTTTTTTTTTTTTTTTTTTTTTTTTTTTTTTTTTTTTTTTTTTTTTTTTTTTTTTTTTTTTTTTTTTTTTTTTTTTTTTTTTTTTTTTTTTTTTTTTTTTTTTTTTTTTTTTTTTTTTTTTTTTTTTTTTTTTTTTTTTTTTTTTTTTTTTTTTTTTTTTTTTTTTTTTTTTTTTTTTTTTTTTTTTTTTTTTTTTTTTTTTTTTTTTTTTTTTTTTTTTTTTTTTTTTTTTTTTTTTTTTTTTTTTTTTTTTTTTTTTTTTTTTTTTTTTTTTTTTTTTTTTTTTTTTTTTTTTTTTTTTTTTTTTTTTTTTTTTTTTTTTTTTTTTTTTTTTTTTTTTTTTTTTTTTTTTTTTTTTTTTTTTTTTTTTTTTTTTTTTTTTTTTTTTTTTTTTTTTTTTTTTTTTTTTTTTTTTTTTTTTTTTTTTTTTTTTAATTTTTATTGCATTATAGGTTTTGGGGTACATGTGCAGAACGTGCAAGATAGTTGCATAGGTACACACATGGCAGTGTGTTTTGCTGCCTGCCTCCCCTTCACCCACACTTGGTATTCATCCCCAGGCTATCCCCCCAGCCCCTTCTCTGTCCCTCCCCCATTTCCCCAACAGTCCCCAGTGTATAGTAGACCGCCTCTCTGTGTCCATGTGTTCTCATTTTTCTCACCCACCTATGAGTGAGTATATGCAGTATTTCTTTTTCTGTTCTTGTGTCAGTTTGCTGAGAATGATGTTCTCCAGATTCATCCATGTCCTTACAAAGGACACAAACTCATCATTTTTGATTGCTGCATAATATTCCATGGTGTATATGTGCCACATTTTCCCAGTCCAGTCTATCATCGATGGGCATTTGGGTTGGTTCCAGGTCTTTGCTATTGTAAACAGTGCTGCAATGAACATTCGTGTGCATGTGTCCTTATAGTAGAACGATTTATAGTCTTTTGGATAGATACCCAGTAATGGGATTGCTGGGTCAAATGGAATTTCTATTTCTAGGTCCCTGAGGAATCGCCACACTGTCTTCCACAATGGTTGAACTAATTTACACTCCCACCAACAGTGTAAGAGTGTTCCTATTTCTCCACATCCTCTCCAGCATCTGCTGTCTCCAGATTTTTTAATGATCGCCATTCTAACTGGTGTGAGATGATATCTCAATGTGGTTTTGATTTGCATCTCTAATGACCAATGATGATGAGCACTTTTTCATATGTTTGTTGGCCTCATGTATGTCTTCTTTTGTAAAGTTTCTGTTCATATCCTTTGCCCATTTTTGAATGGGCTTGTTTGTTTTTTTTTCTGTAAATCTGTTTGAGTTCTTTGTAAATTCTGGATATCAGCCCTTTGTCAGATGTGTAAACTGCAAAGATTTTTTCCCATTCTGATGGTTGCCGATTCACTCTAGTGACTGTTTCTTTTGCCGTGCAGAAGCTGTGGAGTTTGATTAGGTCCCATTTGTCTATTTTGGCTTTTGTTGCCAATGCTTTTGGTGTTTTCTTCATGAAGTCCTTGCCTACTCCTATGTCCTGAATGGTTTTGCCTAGATTTTCTTCTAGGGTTTTTATGGTGTCAGGTCTTACGTTTAAGTCTTTAATCCATCTGGAGTTAATTTTAGTGTAAGGTGTCAGAAAGGGGTCCAGTTTCTGCTTTCTGCACATGGCTAGCCAGTTTTCCCAACACCATTTATTAAATAGGAAATCCTTTCCCCATTGCCTGTTTTTGTCTGGTTTATCAAAGATAATATGGTTGTAGATATGTTGTGTTGCCTCCGATGCTTCTGTTCTGTTCCATTGGTCTATATCTCTGTTTTGGTACCAGTACCATGCTGTTTTGATTACTGTAGCCTTGTAGTATAGTTTGAAGTCTGGTAGCGTGATGCCTCTCGCTGTGCTCTTTTTGCTTAAAATTGACTTGGCTATGCGGGCTCTTTTGTGGTTCCATATAAAATTCATGGTGGTTTTTTCCAGTTCTGTGAAGAAATTCAATGGTAATTTGATGGAAATAGCATTTGGGCAGTATAGCCATTTTCACAATATTGATTCTTCCTAACCACGAACATGGAATGTTTCTCCATCTGTTTGTGTCCTCTCTTATTTCGTTGAGCAGTTGTTTGTAGTTTTCCTTCATGAAGTCCTTGCCTACTCCTATGTCCTGAATGGTTTTGCCTAGATTTTCTTCTAGGGTTTTTATGGTGTCAGGTCTTACGTTTAAGTCTTTAATCCATCTGGAGTTAATTTTAGTGTAAGGTGTCAGAAAGGGGTCCAGTTTCTGCTTTCTGCACATGGCTAGCCAGTTTTCCCAACACCATTTATTAAATAGGAAATCCTTTCCCCATTGCCTGTTTTTGTCTGGTTTATCAAAGATAATATGGTTGTAGATATGTTGTGTTGCCTCCGATGCTTCTGTTCTGTTCCATTAGTCTATATCTCTGTTTTGGTACCAGTACCATGCTGTTTTGATTACTGTAGCCTTGTAGTATAGTTTGAAGTCTGGTAGCGTGATGCCTCTCGCTGTGTTCTTTTTGCTTAAAATTGACTTGGCTATGCGGGCTCTTTTGTGGTTCCATATAAAATTCATGGTGGTTTTTTCCAGTTCTGTGAAGAAATTCAATGGTAATTTGATGGAAATAGCATTGAATGTGTAAATTACTTTGGGCAGTATAGCCATTTTCACAATATTGATTCTTCCTAACCACGAACATGGAATGTTTCTCCATCTGTTTGTGTCCTCTCTTATTTCGTTGAGCAGTTGTTTGTAGTTTTCCTTAAGGAGGTCCCTTACATTCCTAGTGAGTTGTATTCCTAGGTATTTTATTTTCTTTGTAGCAATTGTGAATGGCAGTTCGTTCTTAATTTGGTTCTCTTTAAGTCTGTTATTGGTGTATAGGAATGCTTGTGAGTTTTGCACATTGATTTTATATCCTGAGACTTTGCTGAAGTTACTTATCAGTTGCAGGAACTTTTGGGCTGAGGTGATGGGGTCTTCTAGGTATACTATCATTTCGTCTGCAAATAGAGACACTTTGGCTTCCACCTTTCCGATTTGAATACCCTTTATTTTTTTTTCTTGCCTGATTGCTCTGGCTAGAACTTTCAGTATTATGTTGAATAGGAGTGGTGAGAGAGGGCATCCTTGTCTAGTGCCGGATTTCAAAGGGAATGCTTCCAGTTTTTGCCCATTAAGTATGACATTGGCTGTTGGTTTGTCGTAAATATCTTTTATTACTTTGAGATATGTTCCATCAATACCAAGTTTATTGAGGGTTTTTAGCATAAAGGGCTGTTGAATTTTATCAAATGCCTTCTCTGTGTCAATTGAGATAATCATGTGATTTTTGTTTTTGCTTCTGTTTACGTGGTGAATTACATTTATAGACTTGCATATGTTGAACCAGCCTTGCATCCCTGGGATGAATCCTACTTGATCATGATGGATAAGTTTTTTAATGTGCTGTTGCAATCGATTTGCCAGTATTTAATTGAAGATTTTTGCATCTATGTTCATCATGGATATTGGCCTGAAGTATTCTTTTCTTGTTGAGTCTCTGCCAGGTTTTGGTATCAGGATGATTTTGGTCTCATAAAACGATTGGGGAAGGGTTCCCTCTTTTTGGATTATTTGGAATAGTTTCAGAAGGAATGGTACGAGATCCTCATTGTGTGTCTGGTAGAATTCAGCTGTGAACCCATCTGGACCTGGGCTTTTTTTGTGTGGTAGGCTCTTAATTTCTGCCTCAACTTCTGACCTTGTTATTGGTCGATTCATAGTTTCGGCTTCCTCCTGGTTTAGGCTTGGGAGGACACAGGCGTCCAGGAATTTATCTATTTCTTCCTGATTTACTAGTTTGTGTGCATAGAGTTGTTTGTAGTATTCTCTGATGATGGTTAGAATTTCTGTGGAATCTGTGGTGATTTCCTTTTTATCGTTTGTTATTGCATCTATTTGGTTGTTCTCTCTTTTCTTTTTTATCAGTCTGGCTAGAGGTCTGTCTATTTTGTTGATCTTTTCAAAAAACCAGCTCTTAGATTTATTGATTTTTTGAAGGGTTTTTTTGTCTCTATCTCCTTCAGTTCTGCTCTGATCTTAGTTATTTCTTGTCTTCGGCTAGGCTTTGAGCTTTTTTATCTTGCTCCTCTAGCTCTTTCAATTTTGACGATAGGGTGTCAATTTTGGATCTCTCCATTCTTCTCATATGGGCACTTATTGCTATCTATTTTTCTCTACAGACTGCTTTAAGTTTTTCCCAGAGATTCTAGTCCGTTGTGACTTCATTCTCGTTGGTTTCAAAGAACTTCTTTATTTCTGCCTTCGTTTCATTGTTTATGCAATCAACATTCAAGAGCCAGTTGTTCAATTTCCATGAATCTGTGCGGTTCTGAGTTATTTTCTGAATTCTGAGTTCCAACTTGATTGCACTATTGGTCTGAGAGAGTGTTTGTTATGATTTCCGTTGTTTTGCATTTGCTGAGGAGTGCTTTACTTCCAATTATGTGGTTAATTGTGGAGTAGGTGTGATGTGTTGCTGAGAAGAATGTATATTTTGTGGATTTGGGGTGGAGAGTTCTGTAAATGTCTATCAGGTTTGCTTGTTCCAGGTCTGAGTTTAAGTCCTAGATATCCTTGTTAATTTTCTGTCCGGTTGATCTGTCCGCTATTGACAGTGGAGTGTTAAAGTCTCCCACTATTATTGTGTGGGAGTCTAAGTCTCTTTGTAAGTCATTAAGAACTTGCCTTATATATCTGGGTGCTCCTACATTGGGTCCATATATATTTAGAATCGTTAGCTCTTCTTGTTGTATCGATCCTTTTACCATTATGTAATGACCATCTTTGTCCCTTTTGGTCTTTGTTGCTTTAAATCTATTTTATCAGAGATGAGAATTGCAACTCCTGCTTTTTTTTGCTCTCCATTTGCTTGGTAAATCTTCCTCCATCCTTTTATTTTGAGCCTTTGTGTATCTTTGCGTGTGAGGTGCATTTCCTGGATACAGCATACTGATGGGTTTTGGTTTTTTATCCAATTTGCCAGTCTGTGTCTTTTGATTGGGGCATTTAGCCCATTTACATTCCGGGTTAATATTGTTATGTGTGAATTTGATAATGCCATTTAGACGCTAGCCGGCTGTTTTGCCCATTGGTTCATGTAGAATCTTCATTTTGTTGATGGTCTTTAGCATTTGGTATGCTTTTAGGATGGCTGGTACTGGTTGTTTCTTTCTATGTGTAGTGCCTCTTTCAGGAGCTCTTGTAAAGCAGGCCTAGTGGTGATAAAATCTCTGAGTACTTTCTTGTTCGTGAAGGATTTTATTTTTCCTTCACTTATGAAGCTCAGTTTGGCTGGATATAAATATCTGGGTTGAAATCTCTTTTCTTTAAGGATGTTGAATATTGGCCCCCACTCTCTTCTGGCTTGTAGAGTCTCTGCCGAGAGATCTTCTGTGAGTCTGATGGGCTTCCCTTTGTGGGTGACCTGACCTTCCTCTCTGGGTGCCCTTAGTATTTTCTCCTTCGTTTCAACCCTGGTGAATCTGACGATTATGTGCCTTGGGGTTGCTCTTCTTGCGGAGTATCTTTGTGGTGTTCTCTGTATTTCCTGGAGTTGAGTATTGACCTGTCTTGCTAGGTTGGGGAAATTTTCCTGGATAATATCCTGAAGAGTGTTTTCCAGCTTGGATTCATTCTCTTCATCACATTCTGGTACACCTATCAAACATAGATTGGGTCTCTTCACATAGTCCCACATTTCTTGGAGATTTTGTTCATTCCATTTTGTACTTTTTTCTTTAATCTTGGTTTCTCGTTTTATTTCATTGAGTTGATCTTCAACTTCTGATATTCTTTCTTCTGCTTGGTGAATTCGGCTGTTGAAACTTGTGCATGCTTCACGAAGTTCTCGTGTTGTGTTTTTCAGCTCCTTCAATTCATTCATATTCCTCTCTAAGTTGTCCATTCTTGTTATCAATTCCTCGAATCTTTTTTCAAGGTTCTTAATTTCTTTGCACTGGTTTAGTACATGTTTTTTTTAGCTCACTGAAGTTTCTCATTATCCACTTTCTGAAGTCTGATTCCGTCATTTCGTCACATTCATTCTCCATCCAGCTTTGTTCCCTTGCTGGTGAGGAGTTTTGGTCCTTTTTTGGAGGTGAGGTGTTTTGGTTTCGGGTGCTTTCCTCATTTTTGCGCTGGTTTCTTCCCATCTTTATGGATTTATCCGCCTGTCGTCTTAGTAGTTGCTGATTTTTCAATTGGGTCTCTGTACTGACGCTGAGATTGTTGATGATTAAGTATTTCTGTTACTTAGTTTTCCCTCTAATGGTCTATCCCCTCTGCTGTATGAGTGCTGAGGTCCACTCCAGGCCCTGATTGTCTGGGGTATACCTGCAGCAGCTGCGGAACAGTAAGGGATG
Source organism: Saguinus midas (assembly GCA_021498475.1). Taxonomy (NCBI): domain Eukaryota; kingdom Metazoa; phylum Chordata; class Mammalia; order Primates; family Cebidae; genus Saguinus; species Saguinus midas. The sequence continues at coordinate 51,443 of JAKFGQ010000091.1, read as the reverse complement.
ATACCAGTTTCTTCTTCTGCTGTCCTTGTTCCAGAATAATGCCAGCCAAATGTCAGTCAGATTAGTCCTTTTTTGGGGTTACTCCTTGGATATACAGGTTTCAGGGAGCTTCTTGAGGAGACAGTCTGTGCTTTATAGGAGCTCCAGTGCTGAACTGTGGCTCCGTTGTTCATTCAGCGTTGTTGGGAGGTTGTTTATTTCTGCTGCTATAGAACTCATAAAACACCACCCTTTTTCCCCCACCTTAGATCCTCTGTCTCAGGAAGTTGGGGCTTTCTTTGTGAGTATCTGTTGCACTGTCCTGCCCCACTAGGCGGCAGTCTATTCACTATTTGCCTGCTGGGGCTCTGATCTGCTAGCGCGGGTCCGCCCTGTTGCTGCTGGGCTCCCTTCTGCTGTGGAGCACGGAGTCTCTCTGTTATGGCAGGTTCCCTCGGCAACGGCAGGCTGCGTCAGTCCTGGGCGGTACTTCAGTGGGGTGGACTGCGTCAGCAATGGTGGACGCCCCTCCTTCACTGGGCTGCACCGTCCTAGATGCTGGCAGCAAAACTCTCAGCCCCAAGCATCTCCAGTCGCCGCCCTGCTTGTCCCCGTGAGCATGGGACCCGCCGAGCCCGATCACCCAGCTCCCTGCCTCAGAGTCCGTCCTCTCTCTCTCTCTTCCTCTCCCCAAGCCAAAAAGTCGACTCTCTCACTGGTGCCCCAGTAGCCTGCCGATAGGGCACTGGGATCCGTGCGATCTCCCGTTCCGCTGCCCACTACCCCAGCTCAGATCACGCTTCCAAGTTAACTCCTGGTCTGGCTCATTGTCCAAGTCCCGTTCAATCAGATGAACATGCCAATCTGCCCTTCCAAATCTCAGATTGCCGGTTTAACAGGGCACCCAGTCCAGTGAGTTCCACGCCTGGTCCTCCTGCCGCGGGAGCGGCGGGAGCCAGCTGCGTTAGCCGGCTGTGCTAGCGTCCCGTGTCTCTCCCACACCTGGGACTTTCAACGCTCTGTGGGCATAAAAGGAACATCCGAGAATGCAGCTAGTACTCACCCTCTGCGCCTTCTGTGAGAGCTGCAATCCTGAGTCGCCTCTACGTCGCCATCTTGCCTCCTCCCCTCTATCTAATTTGATTTCTTACTATATCAAGGGTCTGTTTTTTACACTTAGGCTCTGATTATGTGTCTACATGAAAGAGTCGCCTGACTACCCCACATTTTTCAATGACAAATTGAACGAGAGGCCGCATAAAAACGTCTCCTGACTATTCCACAGGTGTGCATTATTTAGTGAGAGTCTGAATGAGGAGATACAAATAAACACTGACAATTTATCGAGGTGTTTACACTTAGTGAGGTTCTCAACGGGTAGCCATAGGAAAGAGACTTCTGACTATTCCACAGGTGTTAATCATTCAGTGATTCTCTGAATAAGTGGCCATAAAATATGGACTCCAGGCTACATCACAAGTGTGTAATATTCAATGAGTCTGTAAAAGAGTGGCCATATGAAACAGAATTCTATTGACTTCACATGGGCGTTATTCACTGTTTGTCTGAATGAATAGCCGTATGACATAGATTCCTCATTATTCTCCATGTGTGCATTATTCCAACAGGTTTGGTATGAGTGTCCATATGAAATAGACTCCTGAAACTCCCCCAGGTGTGTATTACTCAGCGTTACACAGAATTAGAGTTCACATGAAACAGACTCCTGACTACCACCCAGGTGTGTATCATTCGGGAAGGCATTTAATTCCTGGCTATCTTAAACAGTATCCTGATTACTCCATTGAAGTTTATTATTCACTGAAACTTTGAATGAGAGGCCATACAAAATAGACACCTGACTATTGCTTCATTGTGAATTATTCAATAATGTTCTAAATGAATGGTAGTATGAAATAGAATCCTGAGAATTCCCTAGGTGTGTATCTTTCAGGGAGGCACAGAATGACTGGCCATATAAAAAATGCTCAACTAGGGCCGGGCGTGGTGGCTCACGCCTGTAATCCCAGCACTTTGGGAGGCCGAGGTGGGTGGATCACGAAGTCAAGAGATTGAGACCATCCTGGTCAACATGGTGAAACCCCGTCTCTACTAAAATACGAAAAATTAGCTGGGCACGGTGGCACGTGCCTGTAATCCCAGCTACTCGGGAGGCTGAGGCAGGAGAATTGCCTGAACCCAGGAGGAGGAGGTTGCCGTGAGCCGAGGTCGCGCCATTGCACTCCAGCCAGGGTAACAAGAGCGAAACTCCGTCTCAAAAAAAATGCTCGACTATTACCCTGTTGTGGATTATTCTCTAAAGGATCTAAATGAGTGGATACATGAAGTAGACCATTAACTCTTCCCCAGGTGTGTATTACTGAATGAGACTTTAACTAAGTGGGCATAAAAAAGAGACTCAAGTGTATTTCTCAGGTGTTGATTACATACGGAGACTCTGAATGTGTAGGCATTTTAAGTAGACCCTTGGCTGTTTCTGAGGGGAGTATTACTCACAGACGGCCATAACAAGTTGCCATGTGAAAGAGATTCCTGACTTATCAGATATACATGTTATTCACTAAAATACTGAAAGAATGGCCTTAGGAAATAGAACCCATTTTTCTCCAGAGGTGCGCGTTATTTTTTTACCCTCCAAACGAACCACCATATGAAATAGACTAGTGATTATTCCCGACATGTCCAATATTCAAAGAGGTTCTGTATGAGTGTCCATATCAAATAGTCTCCTGACTCTCACACATATGTGTATCATTCACGGAGCTTCTTTATTTGGAGCTACCTTCAATACAGTCCTTCCTCCTTCACAGCTGTTTATTACACACTGAATCTCTGAATGAGAGACCATATAAAGTACACTTCTTACTATTGCCACATTGTGCATTATTCGGTAGGCTGTCATTGAGTGTTCATATGACCTAAACTGTGACTATTCACAAGGTGTGTATTCTTCAGTGAAATTCTGAAGGAGTGACCACATAACATAAAACATTGACTCTATTCTCTTGACTATTTTTCAGTTCTGCATTTTCCTCTGAGTCCCTGGATAAAGAGTCATATCAAGTAGTCTCCAGACTATTCCCTAGCTGTGCATTATTCAGTGCGTCTCTGAATAAGTGGCTTTATATAATATAATCCTGAGTATTTTCCAGATATATATGATTCCTCACTGAGGTTCTAAATAATTGGCCGTGTGAAATACACTCCTGACGTTTTCATAGGTCTGTATTATTCTGTGAAGCTCTGAATGAGAGACCATATAAAGTACACTTCTTACTATTGCCACATTGTGCATTATTCGGTAGGCTGTCATTGAGTGTTCATATGACCTAAACTGTGACTATTCACAAGGTGTGTATTCTTCAGTGAAATTCTGAAGGAGTGACCACATAACATAAAACATTGACTCTATTCTCTTGACTATTTTTCAGTTCTGCATTTTCCTCTGAGTCCCTGGATAAAGAGTCATATCAAGTAGTCTCCAGACTATTCCCTAGCTGTGCATTATTCAGTGCGTCTCTGAATAAGTGGCTTTATATAATATAATCCTGAGTATTTTCCAGATATATATGATTCCTCACTGAGGTTCTAAATAATTGGCCGTGTGAAATACACTCCTGACGTTTTCATAGGTCTGTATTATTCTGTGAAGCTCTGAATGAGAGACCATATAAAGTACACTTCTTACTATTGCCACATTGTGCATTATTCGGTAGGCTGTCATTGAGTGTTCATATGACCTAAACTGTGACTATTCACAAGGTGTGTATTCTTCAGTGAAATTCTGAAGGAGTGACCACATAACATAAAACATTGACTCTATTCTCTTGACTATTTTTCAGTTCTGCATTGTCCTCTGAGTCCCTGGGTGAAGAGTCATATCAAGTAGTCTCCAGACTATTCCCTAGCTGTGCATTATTCAGTGAGTCTCTTAATAAGTGGCTATATATAATATAATCCTGAGTATTTTCCAGATATATATGATTCCTCACTGAGGTTCGGAATAAGTGGCCATATGAAACAGAATTCTATTGACTTCACATGGGCGTTATTCACTGTTTGTCTGAATGAGTAGCCGTATGACATAGACTCCTCATTATTCTCCATGTGTGCATTATTTAGTGAGACTCTGAATGAGGAGATACAAATAAACACTGACAATTTATCGAGGTGTTTACACTTAGTGAGGTTCTCAACGGGTAGCCATAGGAAAGAGACTTCTGACTATTCCACAGGTGTGCATTATTTAGTGAGACTCTGAATGAGGAGATACAAATAAACACTGACAATTTATCGAGGTGTTTACACTTAGTGAGGTTCTCAACGGTAGCCATAGGAAAGAGACTTCTGACTATTCCACAGGTGTGCATTATTTAGTGAGACTCTGAATGAGGAGATACAAATAAACACTGACAATTTATCGAGGTGTTTACACTTAGTGAGGTTCTCAACGGTAGCCATAGGAAAGAGACTTCTGACTATTCCACAGGTGTTAATCATTCAGTGATTCTCTGAATAAGTGGCCATAAAATATGGACTCCAGGCTACATCACAAGTGTGTAATATTCAATGAGTCTGTAAAAGAGTGGCCATATGAAATAGACTCCTGAAACTCCCCAGGTGTGTATCATTCGGGAAGGCATTTAATTCCTGGCTATCTTAAACAGTATCCTGATTACTCCATTGAAGTTTATTATTCACTGAAACTTTGAATGAGAGGCCATACAAAATAGACACCTGACTATTGCTTCATTGTGAATTATTCAGTGATTCTCTGAATAAGTGGCCATAAAATATGGACTCCAGGCTACATCACAAGTGTGTAATATTCAATGAGTCTGTAAAAGAGTGGCCATATGAAACAGAATTCTATTGACTTCACATGGGCGTTATTCACTGTTTGTCTGAATGAGTAGCCGTATGACATAGACTCCTCATTATTCTCCATGTGTGCATTATTCAGTGAGCCTCAGAAAATGTGGTCATATTAATTTGATTTCTTACTATATCAAGGGTCTGTCTTTTGCACTTAGGCTCTGAATATGTGTCTACATGAAAGAGTCTCCTGACTACCCCACATTTTTCAATGACAAATTGAATGAGAGGCCACATAAAAAAGTCTCCTGACTATTCCACAGGTGTGCATTATTTAGTGAGACTCTGAATGAGGAGATACAAATAAATCCTGACAATTTATCCAGGTGTTTACACTTAGTGAGGCTCTCAACGGGTAGCCATAGGAAAGAGACTTCTGACTATTCCACAGGTGTGCATTATTTAGTGAGACTCTGAATGAGGAGATACAAATAAACACTGACAATTTATCGAGGTGTTTACACTTAGTGAGGTTCTCAACGGGTAGCCATAGGAAAGAGACTTCTGACTATTCCACAGGTGTGCATTATTTAGTGATTCTCTGAATGGGTGGCCATAAAATATGGACTCCAGGCTACATCACAAGTGTGTAATATTCAGTGAGGCTGTGAAAGAGGGTCCATAAGAATCAGACTTTACAAGTAATCAGAATTAATTTACATGGGCGTTATTCACTGTTTGTCTGAATGAGTAGCCGTATGACATAGACTCCTCATTATTCTCCATGTGTGCATTATTCCAACAGGTTTGGTATGAGTGTCCATACCAAATAGACTCCTGAAACTCCCCCAGGTGTGTATTACTCAGCGTTACACAGAATTAGAGTTCACATGAAATAGACTCCTGACTACCACCCAGGTGTGTATCATTCGGGAAGGCATTTAATTCCTGGCTATCTTAAACAGTGTCCTGATTACTCCATAGAAGTTTATTATTCACTGAAACTTTGAATGAGAGGCCATACAAAATAGACACCTGACTATTGCTCCATTGTGAATTATTCAATAATGTTCTAAATGAATGGTAGTATGAAATAGAATCCTGAGAATTCCCTAGGTGTGTATCTTTCAGGGAGGCACAGAATGACTGGCCATATAAAAATGCTCAACTAGGGCCGGGCGTGGTGGCTCACGCCTGTAATCCCAGCACTTTGGGAGGCCGAGGTGGGTGGATCACGAAGTCAAGAGATTGAGACCATCCTGGTCAACATGGTGAAACCCCGTCTCTACTAAAAATACGAAAAATTAGCTGGGCACGGTGGCACGTGCCTGTAATCCCAGCTACTCGGGAGGCTGAGGCAGGAGAATTGCCTGAACCCAGGAGGAGGAGGTTGCCGTGAGCCGAGGTCGCGCCATTGCACTCCAGCCAGGGTAACAAGAGCGAAACTCCGTCTCAAAAAAATGCTCGACTATTACCCTGTTGTGGATTATTCTCTAAGGATCTAAATGAGTGGATACATGAAGTAGACCATTAACTCTTCCCCAGGTGTGTATTATTGAATGAGACTTTAACTAAGTGGGCATAAAAAAGAGACTCAAGTGTATTTCTCAGGTGTTGATTACATACGGAGACTCTGAATGTGTAGGCATTTTAAGTAGACCCTTGGCTGTTTCTGAGGGGAGTATTATTCACAGACGGCCATAACAAGTTGCCATGTGAAAGAGATTCCTGACTTATCAGATATACATGTTATTCACTAAAATACTGAAAGAATGGCCTTATGAAATAGAACCCATTTTTCTCCAGAGGTCCCGCGTTATTTTTTCACCCTCCAAATGAACCACCATATGAAATAGACTAGTGATTATTCCCCACATGTGCAATATTCGAAGAGGTTCTGTATGAGTGTCCATATCAAATAGTCTCCTGACTCTCACACATATGTGTATCATTCACGGAGCTTCTTTATTTGGAGCTACCTTCAATACAGTCCTTCCTCCTTCACAGCTGTTTATTACACACTGAAGCTCTGAATGAGAGACCATATAAAGTACACTTCTTACTATTGCCACATTGTGCATTATTCGGTATGCTGTCATTGAGTGTTCATATGACCTAAACTGTGACTATTCACAAGGTGTGTATTCTTCAGTGAAATTCTGAAGGAGTGACCACATAACATAAAACATTGACTCTATTCTCTTGACTATTTTTCAGTTCTGCATTTTCCTCTGAGTCCCTGGATAAAGAGTCATATCAAGTAGTCTCCAGACTATTCCTAGCTGTGCATTATTCAGTGCGTCTCTGAATAAGTGGCTATATATAATATAATCCTGAGTATTTTCCAGATATATATGATTCCTCACTGAGGTTCTAAATAATTGGCCGTGTGAAATACACTCCTGACGTTTTCATAGGTCTGTATTATTCTGTGAAGCTCTGAATGGGTGGCCATAAAATAGAGCCTCCTGAATGCTCCTCAGGCGTGTGTTTTTACATTTGGCTCTAAATGAGTGGCTATACGAAATAGAATTTTAACTTTTCCCAAGGTGTATGTTATTCAGTTAGGCTCTCAATATGTGGCTATAGGAAATAGAATTCTGACTACAATAGAGGTGTTTCTTATTCAAGGAAGCTCTGAAATTGATGCCACATGTAATGGCGTCCTGAGTATTTCCCAGGTATGTATTATTCACTGAGGCTCTGAAACTTTGGCCATATTAATTTGTTTTCTGACTTGTCCACAGGTGTGTATTATTGACTCTGACTCTAAATATTTGGACAGGTAAAATAGACAAGTGACTATTCCAAAGTTGTGTATTACTCACTCAGACTTTGATTTTCTGGCCACATAAAATAGTCTAGTGTCTATTCCACACGTGTGAATTATTGCCTGGGGCTGTAAATGAGAGGCTATATATACATCACATTATTCAGTGACACTCCGAATTAGAGGGTACATAAAAAATCTCCTGACTATTCCACAGGTGTGCATTATTTAGTGAGACTCTCAATGAAGGGTTTTAGTTATATCCTATTTCCCCAGGTTTGTATACTTAGTGAGGCTCTTAACGAGTGGCCATACGAAAGAATCTCCTGACTATTCCACAGGTAGGCATTATTTAGAGAGACTCTGAATGAGGGGATAATGGTAAATTCTGACTATTTGCCCAGGTGTGTACACTTAGTGAGGCTCCTAATGAGTGGCCATAGAAAAAAGACTTCTGGCTATTCCACAGGTGTGCATTATTTAGTGATTCTCTGAATGGGTGGCCATAAAAAATAGACTCCAGACTATATCACAATTGTGTAATATTGAGTGAGGCTGTGAAAGAGGGTCCATAAGAATCAGACTTTACAAGTAATCAGAATTAATTTACATGTGCATTATTCACTTTTTGTCTGAATGAGTAGCCATAAGACATAGACTCCTCATTATTATACATGTGTGCATTAATCAAACAAGTTCTGTTTGAGTGTCCATACCAAATAGAATTCTGACACTGCCCCAGGTGTGTATTACTCAATGATACACAAAATTAGCGTTTATATGAAATAGGCGCCAGGCGATTACCCAGGTGTATATCATTCAGGAAGGCACTGAATTCATGGCTATCTTACACAGCGTCCTGATTACTCCATAGAAGTTTATTATTCACAGAACCTTTAAGTGATAGACCATATAAAATAGACACCTGACTATTGCTCCATTGTGAATTATTCAATAAGGTGCTAAATTCGTGGTAGTATCAAATAGAATCCTTTGGATTCTTCAGGTGTATATCACTCAGTGAGGCACAAAATCAGTGGCCATATAAAAAATTCTCGACTATTACCCTGGTGTGCATTATTCACTGAGGCTCTAAATGAGTGGCTACATGTAGTAGACTCTTAAATCTTCCTTTGTTGTGTATTATTGAATGAGTCTCTGACTAAGTGGGCATAAAAAAGAGACTCAGGTAAGATGGCATCATAGAGGTGACTCAGGATTGCAGCTCTCATTGAAGGCGCAGAGGGTGTGTCCTAGCCACATTGTTGGATGGACTTTCTTTTCCACAGAACTTTGAACGTCCCAGGTGTGGGAGAGACACGGGATGCTAGCTCTAGCACAGCCAGCTCTCAGGGCCTGTTTGGTTCACGCCACACCAAGTGGCACCTGGCACAAAACTCACTGGTCCGGGTGCCCTGTTAAACCAGCAATCCGAGATTTGGAAAGGCAGATTGGCATGTAAATCTGATTGAACGAGACTTAAACAATGAGCCAGACCAGGAGATTCCTGGGAAACGTTATCTGAGCTGGTGCAGTGGACAGTGGCATGGGAGATAGCACACATCCCAGTGCCCTATCAGCAGGCTACTGGAGCACCAGTGAGAGAGTCAACTGTTCAGCTTGGGGAGAGGAAGAAAGAAAGACAGTGGACAGACTCTGAGGCAGGGAGCTGAGGGATCTGGCTAAACGGGTCCAACATTGACAGGGGCAAGCAGGGCAGCGATTGGAGGCACTCGGGGCTGAGAGTTTTGCTGCCAGCATCTAGGATGGTGCAGCCACGTTGGAAAGGGACATCTGCCACTACGGACGCAATCCACCCATACTGAAGTACCGCCCAGAGCTGATGCAGCTTGCTGTTCCTGAGGCAACCTGGATAACAGAGAGACTCCACCAGGAGGGCGGAGCGTGCCACAGCAGAATGGAGCCTCACAGCAACAGGGAAGACCCTCACTAGCTCGGCAGAGCCCCAAGAGACAAATAGTGGATAGATGCCTTCTAGCTTTGCAGGACAGTACAGCAGATACTCATAAAGAAAGCCCCAACTGCCTGAGACAGAGCATCTAAGGGGGAAAAAAACGGTTTTTTTTATGGATTCTGTTGCAGCAGACATAAACACATCATCCCAACAGCCCTGAATAAAGAACGGAGCTCACAGCACAGCACTGGAGCTCCTATAAAGCACAGGCTGTCTCCTCAAGCAGCGCCCTGACCCCTGTATATCCAAAGAGTCAACCCAAGAAAAGACTAATCAGACTGACATTTGGTGGGCATCATTCTGGAACAAACTGGTAGCATCCCTCACTGTTCTGCAGCTGCTACAGGTGTACCCCATACAAGCAGGGTCTGAAGTGGACCTCAGCACTCGTACAGCAGGGGGGCTAGACCATTAGAAGGAAATCTAAGTAACAGAAATACCTCATCATCAACAATCTGGGCGTCCATAAAATTGAAAAATCAGCAACTACTAAGACGACAGGTGGATAAATCCAAAAAGATGGGAAGAAACCAGCGCAAAAAAGGAGGAAAACATCACAAACCAAAACACTTCACCTCCTACAAAAGACCAAAACTCCTCACCAGCAAGGGAACAAAGCTGGATGGAGAATGAGTGTGATGAAATGACAGAATCAGACTTCGGAAAGTAGATAATGAGAAACTTCAGTGAGCTAAGAGAACATGTTCTAAATCAGTGCAAAGAAACTAAGAACCTTGAAAAAAAAGATCAAAAAAATTAGAGGAAAAGATAACAGGAATGGAAAAATTAGAGAGGAATATGAATGAATTGAAGGAGCTGAAAAACACAACACGAGAACTTCGCGAAGCATGCACAAGTATCAACAGCCGAATTAACCAAGCAGAAGAAAGAATATCAGAAGTCGAAGACCAACGCAATGACATAAAATGAAAAACCAAGATTAAAGAAAAAAGCACAAAAAGGAATGAACAAAATCTCCAAGAAATGTGGGACTATGTGAAGAGACCAAACCTAGGTTTGATAGGTGTACCAGAATGTGATGAAGAGAATGAATCCAAGCTGGAAAACAATCTTCAGGATATTATTCAGAAAAATTTTCCCAACCTAGCAAGACAGATCAATACTCAACTCCAGGATATACAGAGAACACCACAAAAATACTCCACAAGAAGAGCAACCCCAAGGCACATAATCGTCAGATTCACCATGGTTGAAATGAAGGAGAAAATACTAAGAGCAGCCAGAGAGAAAAGTTGCATCACCCAAAAAGGGAACCCCATCAGACTCACCGCAGATCTGTCAGCAGAGACTCTAAAAGTTAGAAGAGAGTGGGGGCCAATATTCAACATTTTTAAAAAACTTTAAACCCAGAATTTCATATCCAGCCAAACTGAGCTTCATAAGTGAAGGAAAAATGAAATCCTTCATGAACAAGCAAGTACTCAGAGATTTTGTCACCACTAGGCCTGCTTTACAAGAGCTCCTGAAAGAGGCACTACACATAGAAAGAAACAACCAGTACCAGCCATCCTAAAAGCATACCAAATGCTAAAGAGCATCAACAAAATGAAGAATCTACATAAACCAATGCGCAAAACAACCGGCTAGCATCAAAATGGCAGTATCAAATTCACATATAACAATAATAACCCTAAATGTAAATGGGATAAATGCACCAATCAAAAGACACAGACTGGCAAATTGGATAAAAATCCAAAACCCATCGGTGTGCTGTATCCAGGAAACCCAACTCACACGCAAGGATGCACAAACGCTCAAAATAAAAAGATGGAGGAAGATTTACCAAGAAAATGGAGAGCAGAAAAAGCAGGAGTTGCAAACCTCGTCTCTGATAAAATAGACTTTAAATCAACAAAGATCAAAAGGGACAAAGAAGGTCATTACGTAAAGGTAAAAGGATCGATACAGCAAGAAGAGATAACGATTCTAAATATATACGGACCCAATGCAGGAGCACCCAGATATATAAGGTAAGTTCTTAATGACATACAAAGAGACTTAGATTCCCACACAATAATAGTGGGAGACTTTAACAGTCCACTGTCAATAGCAGACACATCAACTAGACAGAAAATTAACAAGGATATCCAGGACTTGAACTCAGACCTGGAACAAGCAAACCTGATAGACATTTACAGAACGCTCCACTGCAAATCTACACAATATACATTTTTCTCAGCACCACATCACACCTACTCCAAAATTGACCACATAATTGGAAGTAAAGCACTCCTCAGCAAATGCAAATCAACTGAAATCATAACGAACAGTCTCTCAGACCATAGTGCAATCACGTTGGAACTCAGAATTCAGAAAATAACTCAGAACCGCACAGCTTCATGGAAACTAAACAACTGATCCTTGAATGTTGATTGGATAAAAAATGAAATAAAGGCAGAAATAAAGAAGTTCTTTGAAGCCAATGAGAATGAAGACACAACGTACAAGAATCTCTGGGACACATTTAAAGCAGTTGGTAGAGGAAAATAGATAGCAATAAGTGCCCACATGAGAAGAGTGGAGAGATCCAAAATTGATACCCTATCATCAAAATTGAAAGAGCTAGAGGAGCAAGATCAAAAAACCAAAACCCATCGGTGTGCTGTATCCAGGAAACCCAACTCACACGCAAGGATGCACAAACGCTCAAAATAAAAAGATGGAGGAAGATTTACCAAGAAAATGGAGAGCAGAATAAAGCAGGAGTTGCAAACCTCGTCTCTGATAAAATAGACTTTAAATCAACAAAGATCAAAAGGGACAAAGAAGGTCATTACATAAAGGTAAAAGGATCGATACAGCAAGAAGAGATAACGATTCTAAATATATACGGACCCAATGCAGGAGCACCCAGATATATAAGGTAAGTTCTTAATGACATACAAAGAGACTTAGATTCCCACACAATAATAGTGGGAGACTTTAACAGTCCACTGTCAATAGCAGACACATCAACTAGACAGAAAATTAACAAGGATATCCAGGACTTGAACTCAGACCTGGAACAAGCAAACCTGATAGACATTTACAGAACGCTCCACTGCAAATCTACACAATATACATTATTCTCAGCACCACATCACACCTACTCCAAAATTGACCACATAATTGGAAGTAAAGCACTCCTCAGCAAATGCAAATCAACTGAAATCATAACAAACAGTCTCTCAGACCATAGTGCAATCAAGTTGGAACTCAGAATTCAGAAAATAACTCAGAACCGCACAGCTTCATGGAAACTAAACAACTGATCCTTGAATGTTGATTGGATAAAAAATGAAATAAAGGCAGAAATAAAGAAGTTCTTGAAGCCAATGAGAACGAAGACACAACGTACAAGAATCTCTGGGACACATTTAAAGCAGTCGGTAGAGGAAAATAGATAGCAATAAGTGCCCACATGAGAAGAGTGGAGAGATCCAAAATTGATACCCTATCATCAAAATTGAAAGAGCTAGAGGAGCAAGATCAAAAAAACCAAAAACCTACCCAAAGACAAGAAACAACTAAGATCAGAGCAGAACTGAAGGAGATAGAAACAAGAAAATCCCTTCAAAAAATCAATAAATCCAAGAGCTGGTTTTTCGAAAAGATCAACAAAATAGACAGACCACTAGCCAGATTGATAAAAAAGAAAACAGAGAACAACCAAATAGATGCAATAAAAACGATAAAGGGGAAATCACCACAGATTTCACAGAGATTCAAACCATCATCAGAGAATACTACAAACAACTCTATGCACATTAACTAGTAAACCAGGAAGAAATGGATAAATTCCTGGACGCCTGTGTCCTCCCAAGCCTAAACCATGAGGAAGCTGAAACTATGAATGCACCAAAAACAAGGTTTGAAGTTGAGGAAGCAATTAAGAGCCTACCACACAAAAAAAGCCCTGGTCCAGATGGGTTCACAGCCAAATTCTACCAGAAACACAAAGATGATCTGGTATCATTCTTTCTGAAAATATTCCAAATAATTAAAAAAAAAGGAACCCTTCCCAAATAATTTTATGACACCAACATCATCCTGATACCAAAACCCGGCAGAGACTCTACAAGAAAAGAAAACTTAAGGCCAATATCCATGATGAACATAGATGCAAAAATCTTCAATAAAATACTGGCAAACCGATTGCAACAGCACATGAAAAACTTATCCATCATGATCAAGTAGGATTCATCCCGGGGATGCAAGGCTGTTTCAACATATGCAAGTCTATAAATGTAATTCGCCACATAAACAGAACAAAAAACAAAAACCGCGATTATCTCAATTGACGCAGAGAAGGCATTTGATAAAATTCAACAGCGCCTTATGCTACAAAACCTCAATAAACTTGTTATTGATGAAACATGTCTCAAAGTAATAAAAGCTATTTACGACAAACCAACAGCCAATATTATACTTAATGTGCAAAATCTGGAAGCATTCCCTTTGAAACCGGCACTAGAAAAGGATGCCTTCTCTCACCACTCCTATTCAACATAGTATTGGAATTTCTAGCCATAGCAATCAGGCAAGAAAAAGAAATAAAGAGAATTCAAATAGGAAAAGTGGAAGTCAAATTGTCTCTATTTGCAGACGACATAATAGTATACCTAGAAGACCCCATCACCTCAGCCCAAAAGCTCCTGAAACTGATAAGCAACTTCAGTAAAGTCTCAGGATATAAAATCAATGTGCAAAAATCACAAGTATTACTATACACCAATAACAGACTTAAAGAGAACCAAATCAAGAACGAACTGCCATTCACAATTGCTACAAAGAAAATAAAATACCTAGGAATACAACTCACAAGGAACATAAGGACCTCTTTAAGGAAAACTACAAACCACTGCTCAACGAAATAAGAGAGGACACAAACAGATGGAGAAACATTTCATGTTTGTGGTTAGGAAGAATCAATATTGTGAAAATGGGTATATGGCCCAAAGTAATTTACACAATCAATGCTATCCCCATCAAACTACCATTTGTTTCTTCACAGAACTGGAAAAAAACACCAGGAACTTCATGTGGAACCAAAAGAGAGCCCGCATAGCCAAGTCAATTCTAAGCAAAAAGAACACAGCGCAAGGCCTCACACTACCAGACTTCAAACTATGCTACAAGGTTGCAGTAATCAAAACAGAATGGTACTGGTACCAAAACAGAGATATAGACCAATGGAACAGAACAGAGGCATCGGAGGCAACACAACATATATACAACCATATAATCTTTGATAAACCTGACAAGAAGAAGCAATGGAAAAATGATTCCCTGTTTAAGAAATGGTGTTGGGAAAACTGGTTAGCCATGTGCAGAAAGCAGAAACTGGACCCCTTCCTGACAACTTACACTAAAATTAACTCCAGATGAATTAAAGACTTAAACATAAGAACTGACACCATAAAAACTCTAGAAGAAAATCTAGGCAAAACCATTCTGGACATAGGAATAGGCAAGGCATTCATGACCAAAACACCAAAAGCATTGGCAACAAAAGCCAAAATAAATAAATGGGACCTAATCAAACTCCACAGCTTCTGCACGGCAAAAGAAACAGTCACTAGAGTGAATCAGCAACCATCAGAATGGGAATAAATCTTTGCAGTTTACGCATCTGACAAAGGGCTGCTATTCAGAATTTACAAAGAACTCAAACAGATTTACAGAAAAAATAAACAAGCCCATCAAAAAATGGGCAAAGGATATGAACAGACACTTTACAAAAGGAGACATACATGAGGCCAAGAAACACATGAAAAAATGCCCATCATCACTGGTCATTAGAGAGAGGCAAATCAAAACCATATTCAGATACCATCTCACGCCAGTTAGAATGGCGATCATTAAAAAATCTGGAGACAGCAGATGCTGGAGAGGATGTGGAGAAATAGGAAAACTCTTACACTGTTGGTGGGAGTGTAAATTAACTCAGCCATTGAGGAAGAGAGTGTGGAGATTCCTCAAGGACCTAGAAATAGAAATCCCATTTGACCCAGAAATCCCATTACTGGGTATATATCCAAAGGACTATAAATCGTTCTACAATAAGGACACATGCACACGAATGTTCATTGCAGCACTGTTTACAATAGCAAAGACATGGATCCAACCCAAATGCCCATCGATGATAGACTGGACTGGGAAAATGTGGCACATAAACACCATGGAATATTATGCAGCAATCAAAAATGACGAGTTTGTGTCCTTTGTAAGGACATGGATGAATCTGGAGAACATCATTCTCAGCAAACTGACACAAGAACAGAAAACGAAACACCGCATATTCTCACTCATAGGCGGGTGAGAAAATGAGAACACATGGACACAGGGCGGGGGTCTACTACACACTGGGGACTGTTGGGGGAATGGGGGAGGGACAGTGGGGGAGGCTGGGGAGGAATAGCTTGGGGATAAATGCCACGTGTGGGTGAAGGGGAGAAAAGCAGCGAAACACACTGCCATGTGTGTACCTAGGCAACTACCTTGCACGTTCTGCACATGTACCCCAAAACCTATAATGCAATAAAAATTAAAAAAGAGGAAAAAATGAAAAAAAAGAGACTCAGGCGTGTTGCACAGGTGTTCATTACGTACAGAGACTTTACATGTGTAGCCATTTGAAGTAGACCCTTGACTATTTTTGAGGGGAGTATTCCTCATAGAGGCCCTGAACGAGTGGCCATGTGAAAAAGATTTCTGACATATCAGATACACATAATGTTCACTAAAACACTGAAAGAGTTGCCTTATGAAATAGAACCCATTTTACTCAACAAGTGTGCGTTACTTTTTGATTCTCCAAGCTAATCGCCATATGAAACACACCAGTGATTATTCCCCACATGTGCAGTATTCGAAAAGGTTCTGTATGGGTGTCTATGTCAAATAGTCTCCTGACTCTGACACATGTGTGTATCATTCACGGAGCTTCTTAATTTGGGGCTACCTTAAATAGGGTCCTGACTACTCCATAGATGTTTGTTATGCACTGAACTCCGAATGACAGGCCATATAAAATATACTCCTTACTATTGCATCATTGTGCATTATTCGGTAATGCTGTGATTGAGTGTCCATATTACTTGGACACTGACTATTCCCAAGGTGTGTATTCTTCAGTGAGATTCTGAACCAGTGACCACATAACATAAACCCTTGACTCTATCCTCCTGACTATTTCTCAGTTCTGCATTGTCCACTGAGTCGTTGGGTGAAGGGTCATATCAAATAGTCTCCCGATTATTTCTTAGCTGTGCATTATTCAGTGAGTCTCTAAATAAGTGGATATATATAATATAATTCTGAGTATTTTCCAGATATGTATGATTCATTACTGAGGTTCTGAAAATGTGGCCGTGTTAATACACTCCTGATATTTTCATAGGTCTGTAT
The DNA here is from genome assembly GCA_021498475.1 of Saguinus midas. Classification (NCBI taxonomy): domain Eukaryota; kingdom Metazoa; phylum Chordata; class Mammalia; order Primates; family Cebidae; genus Saguinus; species Saguinus midas. The sequence goes on along the minus strand of JAKFGQ010000091.1, from coordinate 34,473 downwards.
TATTCTGTGAAGCTCTGAATGAGTGGCGATAAAATAGAGCGTCCTGAATGCTCCTCAGGCGTGCTTTTTTACATTTGGCTCTAAATGAGTGGCTATACAAAATAGAATTTTAACATTTTTTCAAGGTGTTTGTTATTCAGTTAGGCTCTGAATATGTGGCTATAGGAAATAGAATTTTGACGAAAATAGACGTGTTTCTTATTCAAGGAAGGTCTAAAATTGATGCCACATGTAATAGCGTCCTGAATATTTCCCAGGTATGTATTATTCACTGAGGCTCTGAAACTTTGGCCATATAAAATTTTTTTCTGACTTGTCCACAGGCGTGTATTATTGACTCTGACTCTAAATATTTGAACATGTAAATTAGACAAGTGACTATTCCAAAGTTGTGTATTACTCAATCACGCTTTGATTTTGTGGCAATATAAAATAGTTTAGTATCTATTCAAAACATGTGAATTATTCCCAGAGGCTGTAAATGAGAGGCTATATAAAGTAGACTCCTAACACTTCACTAGGTGTGCCTTAATCAGTGAGGCTCATTTTGTGTGAGCATATAAAACAGGATGCTGCCATATTTAATATTTGTATTATTTAGTGAATCTCTGAATGAGTGTCTATATGAAATAGACTGCTGAGTACTTTACATTTGTGCATTTGTCACTGAGGTTACGAGTCAGTGGCCATATAATTTGGAATCTGGACTAATCCACACGTGCATATTATCCACTGAGGCTATGAGTGATTGTCTTAATAAAATAGACTTCTGGCTACTCCACAGGTGTACATTATTTACCGAGGCTCTGAATGAATGTCCATCGAAAATAAACCCCAATTTATTCTCCAGGTGTGTATTATTCAGTGAGGTTCAGAAGATGTGGCCATACTAATTAGATTCCTTACAACATAAAGGGCCTGTTTTATTCACTGTGTCTCTGAATATGTGTCTACATGAAATAGACTCCTGACTACATCACATTATTCAGTGACACTCCGAATTAGAGGCCACATGAAAAATTCTCCTGACTATTCCACAGGTGTGCATTACTTAGTGAGACTCTGAATGAAGGGATATAGGTAAATCCTGACTATTTCCTCAAGTGTGCACATTTAGTGAGGCTCTAAAACAGTGGACAAAGAGTCTCCTGACTATACCACAGGTGTGCATTATTTAGTGATAATCTGAATGAGGGGATAATGGTAAATCCTGACTATTTCCCCAGGTGTGTACACTTAGTGAGGCTGTTAAATAGTGACCATAGGAAAGAGACTTGTGACTATTCCACAGGTGTGAGTTATTTAGTGATTCTCTGAATGAGTGGCCATAAAAAATAGACTCCAGACTATAACACAAGTGTATAATATTCAGTGAGGCTGTGAAAAAGGGTCCGTAAGAATCAGACTTCTAATTACTTTACATGTGAATTATTCACTGTTTGTTTGAATTAGTAGCCATATGACATAGACTCCTCATTATTATCCATGTGTGCATTAATCAAACAGGTTCTGTTTGAGTGTCCATACCAAATAGACTCCTGACACTGCCCCAGATGTGTATTGCTCAACTATACACAAAATTAGCGTTCATATGGAATACACGCCAGGCTATTACCCAGGTGTGTATCATTCAGTAAGGCAGTGAATTCGTGGCTATCTTAAACAGAATTCTGATTACTCCATAGAAGTTTATTACTCACTGAAACTTTGAGTGACAGACCATATAAAATAGACACCTGACTATTGCTCCATTGTGAATTATTCAATAAGGTGCTAAATGCGTGATAGTATCAAATAGAATCCTTAGGATTCATCAGGTGTATTTCACTCAGTGAGGCACAAAATGAGTGGCCATATAAAAAATGCTCGACTATTACCCTAGTGTGCATTATTCACTGAGGCTCTAAATGAGTGGCTACATAAAGTAGACTCTTAACTCTTTCCCAGGTGTGTATTATTGAATGACACTCTAAGTGGGCATTAAAAAGAGACTCAGGTGTATTGCCCAGTTGTTCATCACCTACAGAGTCTCTGAATGTGTAGTTATTTAAAGTAGACACTTGACTATTTTTGAGGGGAGTTTTCTTCACAGAGGCCCTGAACGAGTGACCATGTGAAAGAGATTCCTTACTTTTTTAGATATACATGTTATTCACTAAAACACTGAAAGAGTGGCCTTCTGAAATAGAACCCATTTTACTCCACAGGTGTGCATAAGTTTTTGATTCACCAAATGAAACACCATATGAAACAGAGTGATCATTCCCCACATGTGCAGTATTCGAAAAGCCTTTGATTTTGCGGACATATAAAATAGACTAGTGTCTATTCCAAAAGTGTGCATTATTTCCTGATTCTGTAAATTAAAGACTATATAAAGTAGGACTCCTAACACTTCCCCAGGTGTGCATTACTCCATGAGGCTCTTTATGTTAAACCATAGGAAACAAAATGATGTCTATCTCAAATACTTGTATTATTCAGTGAATCTCTCAATCAGTGTCTATATGAAATAGACTGCTAAATATTTTACATTTTTGCATTTTTCACTGAGGATAGGACTCAGTGGCCATATAAAATGGAATTTTGAATATTCCACACGTGCATATTATCCACTGAGACTATGAATGAGTTTCCTCATCAAATAGACTCCTGGCTACTCCATAGGCGTACATCATTTTCTGAGGCTCTGAATATAAGTCCATCGAAAATAGACTCCAAATTATTCCCTAGGTGTGTATTATTCAGTGAGGCTCAGTATATGTTTCCATATCAATTAGATTCCTTACTATATCAAGTGTCTGCCTTATTCATTGAATCTCTGAATATAAGTCTACCTGAAATAGACTCCTGACTACACCACATTATTCAGTGACTCTCTGAATTAGAGGCCACATGAAAAAGTCTCCTGACAATTCCACAGGCGTGCATAATTAGTGAGTCTCTGAATGAGGGGATAATTGTAAATCCTGACTACTTCTCCAGGTGTGTACACTTAGTGAGGCTCTTAACGAGTGGCCATAGAAAACAGTCTTCTGACTATTTTACAGGTTTGCATTATTTAGTGTGACTCTTAATGGGTGGCCATAAAAAATAGACTCCAGACTATATCACAAGTGTGTAATATTCAGTGAGGCTGTGAAAAAGGGTCGATGAGAATCAGACTTCTGATTACTTTAAATGTGCATTATTCATTGTTTGTCTGAATAAGTAGCCGTATGACATAGACTCCTCATTATTATCCATGTGTGCATTAATTAAACAGGTTCTGTTTGAGTGTCCATACCAAATAGACTCCTGACACTGCCCCCGGTGTGTATTACTCAACGATTCACAAGATTAGAGTTCATATGAAATAGACGCAAGTCTATTACACAGGTGTGTATCATTCAGGAAGCCTCTTAATTCGTGGCTATCTTAAACAGTGTACTGATTACTCCATAGAAGTTTATTATGCACTGAAACTTTGAGTGACAGACCATATAAAATAGACACCTGACTATTGCTTCATTGTGAATTATTCAATAAGGTACTAAATGCGTGGTGGTATCAAATAGAATTTTTAGGATTCTTCAGGTGTATATCACTCAGTGAGGCACAAAATGAGTGGCCATATAAAAAATGCTCGACTATTACACTGGTGTGCATTATTCACTGAGGCTCTAAATTAGTGGCTACATGAAGTAGACTCTTAACTCTTCCCCAGGTGTATATTCTTGAATGAGACTCTGACTAAGTGGGCATAAAAAAGAGACTCAGGTGTATTGCCCAGGTGTTCATTACCTACAGAGTCTCTGAATGTGTAGCCATTTAAAGTAGACACTTGACTATTTTTGAAGGGAGTATTCTTCAGAAAGGCCCTGAATGAGTGGCCATGTGCAAGAGATTCCTTACTTTTCAGATATACATATTATTCACTAAAACACTGAAAGAGTGGACTTCTGAAATAGAACCCATTTTACTCCACAGGTATGCATAAGTTTTTGATTCACCAAATGAAACACCATATGAAACAGACAAGTGATTATTCCCCACATGTGCAGTATTCGAAAAGGCTTTGATTTTGCAGCCATATAAAATAGACTACTGTGTATTACACACGTGTGCATTATTTCCTATTTCTGTAAATTAAAGGCTATGTAAAGTAGACTCCTAACACTTCCCCTGGTGTGCATTACTCAGTGAGGCTCTTTTTGTTTAACCATATGAAACAGCATGCTGTCTATCTCAAATATTTTTATTATTCAGTGAATCTCTGAATGAGTGTCTATATGAAATAGACTGCTAAGTATTTTACATTTTTGCATTTTTTACTGATGTTACGAGTCAGTGGCCCTATAAAATGGAATCCTGACTAAAACACACGTGCATATTATCCACTGAGTTTATGAATGAGTGTCCTAATAAAATAAACTCCTGGCTAATCCACAGGTGTACATCGTTTTCCGAGGCTCTTAATATATGTCCATCTAAAATAGACTCCAAATTATTCCCCAGGTGTGTATTATTCAGTGAAGCTCAGAATATATTTCCATATCAATTAGATTCCTTGGATATCAAGTGTCTGTGTTATTCATTGAAGCTCTGAATATGTGTCTACATGAAATAGACTCCTGACTACACCACATTATTCAGTGACACTTCGAATTAGAGGCAAAATAAAAAATTCTCCTGACTATTCCAAAGGTGTGCATTATTTAGTGAGACCCTGAATGAGGGGATAAAGGTAAATCCTGACTATTTCCCCCGGTGTGTACACTTAGTGAGACTATTAACGAGTGGCCATAGGAAAAATACTTCTTTTTTTTTTTAATTTTTATTGCATTATATGTTTTGGGTTAGATGTGCAGAACGTCCAAGATAGTAGCGTAGGTACACACATGGCAGTGTGTTTTGCTGCCTTCCTCCTCTGCACCCACACTTGGCATTTATCCCCAGGCTATCCCTCCCCACCCCCACTGTCACTCCCACATTTCCCCCATAGAACCCAGTGTGAAGTAGACCCCCTCCCTCTGTCCATGTGTTCTCATTTTTCTCATCCGCCTATGAGTGAGAATATGCGGTATTTCTTTTTCTGTTCTTGTGTCAGTTTGCTGAGAATGATGTTCTCCAGATACATCCATTTTTTTACAAAGGACATAAACTCATCATTTTGATTGCTGCATAATATTCCATGGTGTATATGTGCCACATTTTTCCAATCCAGTCTATCATCGATGGGCATTTGGGTTGGTTCCAGGACTTTGCTATTGTAAACAGTGCTGCAATGAACATACGTGTGCATGTGTCCTTATAGTAGAACGATTTATAGTCCTTTGGATATATACCCAGTAATGAATTATTTGGTCAAATGGAATTTCTATTTCTAGGCCCTTGAGGAATCACCACACTGTCTTCCACAATGGTTGAGCTAATTTACACTCCCACCAACAGTGTAAGAGTGTTCCTTTTTCTCCGCATCCTCTCCAGCATCTGCTGTCTCTAGATTTTTTAATGACCGCCATTCTAAATGGCATGAGTTCATATCTCAATGTGGTTTTGATTTGCATCTCTCTAATGACCAGTGATGATGAGCATTTTTTCATGTGTTTGTTGGCCTCATGTATGTCTCCTTTTGTAAAGTGTCTGTTCATATTCTTTGAACATTTTTAAATGGGCTTGTTTGTTTTTTTCCTGTAAATCTGTTTGAGTTCTTTGTAAATTCTGAATATCAGCCCTGTGTCAGATGCGTAAACTGCAAAGATTTTTTCCCATTCTGATGGTTGCCGATTCACTCTAGTGACTGTTTCTTTTGCCGTGCAGAAGCTGTGGAGTTTGATAAGGTCCCATTTGTCTATTTTGGCTTTTGTTGCCCATGCTTTTTGCGTTTTGGTCATGAAGTCCTTGCCTACTCCTATGTCCTGAATGGTTTTGCGTAGATTTTCTTCTAGGGTTTTTATGGTGTCAGGTCTTATGTTTAGGTCTTTAATCCATCTGGAGTTAATTTTAGTGTAAGGTTTCAGGAAGGGGTCCAGTTTCTGCTTTCTGCACATTGCTAGCCAGTTTTTCCAACACTATTTTTAAAGAGGGAATTCTTTCCCCATTGCTTTTTCTTGTCTGGTTTATCAAAGATTATATGGTTGTAGGTATGTTGTGTTGCCTCCGATGCCTCTGTTCTGTTTCATTGGTCTATATCTCTGTTTTGGTACCAGTACCATGCTGTTTTGATCAATGTAGCCTTGTAGTATATTTTGAAGTCTGGTAGAGTGATGCCTCCCGCTGTGTTCTTTTTGCTTAGAATTGACTTGGCTATGCGGGCTCTTTTTTGGTTTCATATGAAGTTCATGGTGGATTTTTCCAGTTCTGTGAAGAAATTCAATGGTAGTTTGATGGGGATAGCATTGATTATGTAAATTACTATGGGCAGTATTAGCCATTTTCACGATATTGATTCTTCCCAAACACGAACATGGAATATTTCTCCATCTGTTTGTGTCCTCTCTTATTTCGTTGAGCAGTGGTTTGTAGTTTTCCTTAAAGAGGTCCCTTACGTTCCTTGTGAGTTGTATTCCTAGGTATTTTATTTTCTTTGTAGCAATTGTGAATGGCAGTTCGTTTTTGATTTGATTCTTTTTAAGTCTGTTATTGGTGTATAGGAATGCTTGTGATTTTGCACATTGATATTATATCCTGAGACTTTGCTGAAGTTGGTTATCATTTTCAGGAGTTATTGGGCTGAGGTGATGGGATCTTCTAGGTATACTATCATTTCGTCTGCAAATAGAGACAATTTGGCTTTCATCTTTCCTATTTGAATACCCTTTATTTCTTTTTCTTGCCTGAGTGCTCTGGCTAAAACTTCCGGTACTATGTTGTATAGTAGTGGTGAGAGAGGACATCCTTGTCTAGTGCCGGATTTCAAAGGGAATGCTTCCAGTATTTGCCCATTAAGTATGATATTGGCTGTTGGTTTGTCATAAATAGCTTTTATTACTTTGAGATATGTTCCATCAATAACAAGTTTATTGAGGGTTTGTAGCATAAAGGGCTGTTGAATTTTGTCAAATGCTGTCTCTGCCTCAATTGAGATAATCATGTGTTTTTTGTATTTGCTTCTGTTTATGTGGTGAATTACATTTATAGACTTGTGTATGTTGAACCAGCCTTGCATCCCTGGGATGAATCCTACTTGTTCATGATGGATAAGTTTTTTAATGTGCTGTTGCAATCGGTTTGCCAGTATTTTATTGAAGTTTTTACTTCTATGTTCATCATGGATATTGGCCTGAAGTTTTCTTTTCTTTTTGAGTCTCTGCCGGGTTTTGGTATCAGGATGATATTGGTCCCTTAAAATGATTTGGGAAGGGTTCCCTCTATTCGAATTATTTGTAATAGTTTCAGAAGGAATGGTAACAGATCCTCTTTGTGTGTCTGGTAGAATTCGGCTGTGAACCCATCTGGACCAGGGCTTTTTCTTGTGTGGTAGGCTCTTAAATGCTGCCTCAACTTCAGACCTTGTTACTCGTCTATTCATAGTTTTGGCTTCCTCCTGGTTTAGGCTTGGGAGGACACAGGCGTCCACGAATTTATCCATTTCTTCCTGATTTACTAGTTTACATGCATAGAGTTGTTTGTAGTATTCTCTGATGATGGTTTGAATTTCTGTGGAATCTGTGGTGTTTTCCCCATTATCGTTTTTTACTGCATCTATTTGTTTATTTTCTCTTTTCTTTTTTTATCAATCTGGCTAGTGGTCTGTCTATTTTGTTGATCTTTTCGAAAAACCAGCTCTTGGATTTATTGATTTTTTGAAGGGTATTTCTTGTCTCTATCTCCTTCAGTTCTGCTCTGATCTTAGATATTTCTTGTCTTCAGCTAGGTTTTGAGCTTTCTTGATCTTGCTCCTCTAGCTCTTTCAATTTTGATGATAGGGTGTCAATTTTGGATCTCTCCATTCTTCTCATGTGGGCACTTATTGCTATTTATTTTCCTCTACAGACTGCTTTAAATGTGTCCCAGAGATTCTGGTATGTTGTGTCTTCGTTATCATTGGTTTCAAAGAACTTCTTTATTTCTGCCTTCATTTCATTGTTTATGCAATCAACATTCAAGAGCCAGGTGTTCAGTTTCCATGAAGCTGGGCGGTTCTGAGTTATTTTCTGAATTCTGAGTTCCAACTTGATTGCACTATGATCTGAGAGACTGTTTATTATGCTTTCAGTTGTTCTGCATTTGCTGAGGAGTGCTTTACTTCCAATTATGTGGTCAATTTTGGAGTAGGTGTGATGTGGTGCTGAGAAGAATGTATTTTGTTTGGATTTGTGGTGGAGAGTTCTGTAAATGTCTATCAGGTTTGCTTGTTCCAGGTCTGAGTTCAAGTCCTGGATATCCTTGTTAATTTTCTGTCTGGTTGATGTGTCTGCTATTGACAGTGGAGTGTTAAAGTCTCCCACTATTATTGTGTGGGAGTCTAAGTCTCTTTGTAAGTCATTAAGAACTTGCCTTATATATCTGGGTGCTCCTGCATTGGGTCTATATATATTTAGAATCATTAGCTCTTCCTGTTTTATCGAGGCTTTTACCATTATGTAATGACCTTCTTTGTCCCTTTGTATCGTTGTTGCTTTAAAGTCTATTTTATCAGAGACGAGAATTGCAACTCCTGCTTTTTTCTGCTTTCCATTTTCTTGGTAAACCTTCCTCCATCCCTTTATTTTGAGCCTTTGTGTATCCTTGCATGTGAGGTGGGTTTCCCGGATACAGCACATCGATGGGTTTTGGTATTTTATCCAATTTGCCAGTCTCTGTCTTTTGATTGGTGCATTTAGCCCATTTACATTTAGGGTTAATATTGTTATGTGTGAATTTGATACTGCCATTTTGATGCTAGCCGGCTGTTTTGCCCATTGGTTCATGTAGATTCTTCATTTTGTTGATGCTCTTTAGCATTTGGTATGCTTTTAGGATGGCTGGTACTGGTTGTTTCTTTTCATGTTTAGTGCCTCTTTCAGGAGCTTTTATAAAGCAGGGCTAGTGGTGACAAAATCTCTGAGTACTTGCTTGTTCATGAAGGATTTTATTTTTCCTTCACTTATGAAGCTAAGTTTGGCTGGATATGAAATTCTGGGTTGAAATTTTTTTTCTTTAAGGATGTTGAATATTGACCCACACTCTCTTCTGGCTTGTAGAGTCTCCGCCGAGAGATCTGCCGTGCGTCTGATGGGCTTCCCTTTGTGAGTGACCCGACCTTTCTCTCTGGCTGCCCTTAGTATTTTCTCCTTCATTTCAACCCTGATGAATCCGACGATTATGTGCCTTGGGGTTGCTCTTCTTGCGGAGTATCTTTGTGGTGTTCTCTGTATTTCCTCGAGTTGAGTATTGATCTGTCTTGCTAGGTTGGGGAAATTTTCCTGGATAATATCCTGAAGAGTATTTTCTAGCTTGGATTCATTCTCTTCATCACATTCTGCTACACCTATCTAACGTAGGTTTGTTCTTTTCACATAATCCCACGTTTCTTGGAGATTTTCTTCATTCCTTTTTGTGCTTTTTTCTCTATTGTTGGTTTCTCATTTTATTTCATTGAGTTGATCTTCGACTTCTTATATTCTTTCTTCTGTTTGGTCAATTCGGCTGTTGAAACATGTGCATGCTTCACGAAGTTCTCGTGTTGTGTTTTTCAGCTCCTTCAATTCATTCATCTTCCTCTCTAAGTTGTCCATTCTTGTTATCATTTCCTTGAATCTTTTTAGAAATCTTTTTTCAACATCCTTGGTTTCTTTGCACTGCTTTAGAACATGTTCTTTTAGCTCACTGAAGTTTCTCATTATCCACCTTCTGAAGTCTGATTCCATCATTTCATCACTGTCATTCTCCATCCAGCTTTGTTCCCTTGCTGGTGAGGAGTTTTGGTCCTTTTTCGGAGGTGAGGTGTTTTGGTTTCGGGTGTTTTCCTTTTTGTGTGCTGGTTTCTTCCCATCTTTGGGGATTTATCCACCTGTCATCTTAGTAGTTCCAGATTTTTCAGTTGGGTTTCTGTGTGGATGCCCAGATTGTTGATGATGAAGTATTTGTGTTACTTTGTTTTTCTTCTATTTGTCTAGCCCCTCTGCTGTACGAGTGCTGAAATCCACCCCAGGTTCTGCTTGTCTGGGGTACACCTGTAGCTGCTGCAGAACAGTGAGGGAATGCTATCAGTTTTTTCTTCTGCTATCTTTTTCCAGATTGATGCTTGCCATATGTCAGTCGGATTAGTCCTTTTTTGGGGTGACTCTTTGAATATACAGGGGTTAGGGAGCTGCTTGAGAGGACGGTCTGTGCTTCATAAAAGCTCCAGTTCTGAGCTGTGAGCTCCGTTGTTCATTCAGAGTTGTTGAGAGGATGTGTTTATGTCTGCTGCAACAGAACTCATAAAACACCCCCCCTTTTTTCCCCTTAGATGCTCTGTCTCAGAAAATTGGGGCTTTCTTTATGTGTATCTCTTGCACTGTCCTGATTGGATAGGAGGTAGTCTATTCACTATTTGCCTGCCAAAGCTTTGCCCTGCTAGTGTGGGTCTGCCCTGCTGCTGCCGGCCCCGTTCTGCTGTGGTGCTCCGCCCAGCTGAGGGAGTCATTCTGTTATGGCGGGTTGCTTTGGCAATGGCAGGCAGCGTCAGCACTGGGCGGTAATTCAGTAGGGGCGGATTGCATCCATAGTGGCAGACGCCCTTCCCCCACCGGGCTGCACTGTGCTAGATTCAACTGTGCTGGCAGCACAGCTCTCAGCCCCGAGTGCCTCCAATCCCCACCCTGTTCTTCCCCTTGAGGGTGGGTCCCGCCAAGCCCGATCACACAGGTCCCTGCCTCAGAGTCCATTCTCTCTCTCTCTTCCTCTTTCCAAGGTGAATGGTTGACTCTCTCACTGGCACCCCAGTAGCCTGCTGATAGGGCACTGGGATCCATGCAATCTCCCGTGCCACTGCCCACTGGGCTGGCTCAGATCACGCTTCCCAAAAATCTCCGGGTCTGGCTCATTGTGCAAGTCCCGTTCAATCAGATGGACATGTCAATCTGCCCTTCCAAATCTCAGATTCCTGGTTTAACAGGGGACCCAGAGATGTGAGTATTATGCAGGAGCCGAGGTGCTGCGGCGCCAGCCGAGCCCCATGAGCAGGCTGCACGAGCCGGCTGTGCTGGCTTCTCATGTCTCTCCCACACCTGGGAATTTCAACGTTCTGTGGGCAAAAAGGTACATCCGAGAATGCGGCTAGCACTCACCCTCTGTGCCTTCACTGGGAGCTGCAATCCTGAGTTTTCTCTATGATGCCATCTTGGAAGCCCCTCAGAAAGAGAATTCTGACTATTCCACAGGTGTGCATTACTTAGTGATTCTCTGACTGAGTGGCCATATTAAACAGACTCCAGACTATATCACAAATGTGTAATATTCAGTGAGGCTGTGAAAGAGGGCCATATGAAACAGATTTCAAATTACTACACATGTGCATTATTCACAGTTTGTCTGAATGAGTAGCCATATGACATAGACTCCTCATTACTATTCATGTGTGCATTAATCAAACAGGCTGTGTTTGAGTGTCCATACCAAATAGACTCCTGACACTGCCCCAGGTGTGTATTACTCAGTGATAAACAAAATTAGAGTTCATATAAAATAGACTTCTGACTATCACACAGGTGCCTTTCATTCAGCAAGTCACTTAATTTGTGGCTATGTTAAACAGCGTCCTGATTACTCCATAGAAGTTTACTATTCACTGAAACGTTGAATGATAGACCATATAAAATACAAATCTGACTGTTGCTCCATTGTGAATAATTCAACAAGGTTCTAAATGAGTGGCAGTATCAAACAGAATCCTGAGGATTCTTCAGGTGTATATCACTCAGTGAGGCACAAAATGAGTGGCCAAATAAAAAATTCTCAACTATTACCCTGGTGTGCATTATGCACTGAGGCTCTAAATGAGAGGCTACATGAAGTAGACTCTTAAATCTTCCTTTGTTGTGTATTATTGAATGAGTCTCTGACTAAGTGGGCCTAAAAAAGAGACTCAGAAACAGTCACTAGAGTGAATCGGTAACCATCAGAATGGGAAAAAATCTTTGCAGTTTACACATCTGACAAAGGGCTGATATCCAGAATTTACAAAGAACTCAAACAGATTTACAGGAAATAAACAAACAAGCCCATTCAAAAATGGGCAAAGGATATGAACAGACACTTTACAAAAGAAGACATACATGAGGTCAACAAACATATGAAAAAATGCTCATCATCCCTGGTCATTAGAGAGATGCAAATCAAAACCACATTGAGATACCATCTCACGCCAGTCAGAATGGTGATCATTAAAAATTCTGGAGACAGCAGATGCTGGAGAGGATGTGGAGAAATAGGAACACTCTTACACTGTTGGTGGGAGTGTAAATTAGTTCAACCATTGTGGAACAGAGTGTGGCGATTTTTTAAGGACCTAGAAATAGAAATTCCATTTGACCCATCAATCCCATTACTGGGTATATGTCCAAAGGACTATAAATCGTTCTACTATAAGGACACATGCACACGAATGTTTATTGCAGCACTGTTTACAATAGCAAAGAACTGGAACAAACCCAAATGCCCATCGATGATAGACTGGACTGGGAAAATGTGGCACATATACACCATGGAATATTATGCAGCAATCAAAAATGATGAGTTTGTGTCCTTTGTAAGGACGTGGATGAATCTGGAGAACATCATTCTCAGCAAACTGACACAAGAACAGAAAAAGAAATACCGCATATACTCACTCATAGGTGGGTGAGAAATATGATAAAACATGGACACAGAGAGGGGGTCTATTACACACTGGGGTCTATTGGGGGAATGGGGGAGAGACAGTGGGGGGTGGGCTGGGGAGGGATGGCCTGGGGATGAATGCCAAGTGTGGGTGAAGGGGAGGAAGGCAGCAAAGCACACTGCTATGTGTGTACCTATGCAACTATCTTGCACTTTCTGCACGTGTACACCAAAACCAAAAATTCAATAAAAATAAAAACATAAAAATAAATAAAAAATGAGACATACTCAGGTGTATTGCCGAGGTGTTCATTATGTACAGAGACTTTGAATGTGTAGTTATTTGAAGTAGACCCTTAACTGTTTTTGAGAGGAGTATTCTTCACAGGGGCCCTGAGTGAGTGGCGATGTAAAAGAGATTCCTGACTTATGAGATATACATATTATTCACTAAAACACTGAAAGAGTGGCCTTATGAAATAGAACCCATTTTACTCAACAGGTGTGCGTTATTTTTGATTCTCCAAACTAATCACCATATGAAACAGACTAGTGATTATTCCCCACATGTGCAGTATTCGAAAAGGTTCTGTATGAGTGTCTATGTCAAATAGTCTCCTGACTCTGACACATGTGTGTATCAGTCATGGAGCTGCTTAATTTGGTGTTACCTCAAATAGGGTCCTGACTATTCCACAGCTGTTTGTTATGCACTAAAGCTCCGAATAACAGGCCATATGAAATAGACTCTTTACTATTGCCCCATTGTGCATTATTCGGTAATGTTGTGATTGAGTGTCTATATGACATGAACACTGACTGTTCCCAAGATTTGTATTCTTCAGTGAGTTTCTGAATGAGTGACCACATAACATATACACTTGACTCTATCCTCTTGACTATTTTTCAGTTCTGCATGAGTCGCTGGGTGAAGAGTCACATCAAATAGTCTCCAGACTATTCCTTAGCTGTGCATTATTCAGTGAGTCTCTGAATAAGTGGCTATATATACTATAATCCTGAGTGTTTTCCATATATATGTGATTCCTCACTGAGGTTCTGAATAAGTGGCCGTGTGATATACACTCCTGACGTTTTCATAGGTCTGTATTCTGTGAAGCTCTGAATGTGTGGCGATAAAATAGAGCCTCCTAAATGCTCTTCAGGAGTGTGTTTTTACATTCGGCTCTAAACGAGTGGCTACAAGAAATAAAATTTTAACTTTATTTCAAGGTGTATGTTATTCAGTTAGGCTCTGAATATGTGGCTATAGGAAATAGAAATCTGCCTATGATAGAGGTGTTTTTTTATTCAAGGACGCTCTGAAATTGATGCCAAATGTAATAGCATCTTGAGTATTTCCCAGGTATGTATTATTCACTGAGGCTATGAAACTTTGGCCATATGAAATTGTTTTCTGACTTGTCCACAGGCGTGTATTATTGACTCTGACTCTAAATATTTGGGCATGTAAAATAGACAAGTGACTATTCCAAAGCTGTGTATTACTCACTCAGGCTTTGATTTTGTGGCCATATAAAATAGTCTAGTGTCTATTCCACACGTGTGCATTATTCCCTGAGGCTGTAAATGAGAGGCTATATAAAGTAGACTCCTAACACTTCCCTAGGTGTGCCTTACTCAGTGAGGCTCATTTAGTATGACCATATGAAACATGATGCTGCTATATTAAATATTTGTATTATCTAGTGAATCTCTGAATGAGTGTCTATATGAAATAGACTGCTGAGTACTTTACATTTGTGCATTTTTCACTGAGGTTACGAGTCAGTGGCCATATAAATTGGAATCCGGACTAATCCACACGTGCATATTATCCACTGAGGCTATGAATGAGTGTCCTAATAAAATAGACTTCTGGCTACTCCACAGGTGTACATTATTTACAGAGGCTCTGAATGAATATCCATCGAAAATAGACTCCAAATTATTCTTCAAGTGTGTATTATTCAGTGAGGCTCAGAAGATGTGGCCATATTAATTAGATTCCTTACAACATAAAGGGCCTGTTTTATTCACTGTGGCTCTGAATATGTGTCTACATGAAATAGACTCCTGAGTACATCACATTATTCAGTGACACTCGGAATTAGAGGCCACATGGAAAAGTCTCCTGACTATTCCACAGGTGTGCATTATTTAGTGAGACTCTGAATGAAGGGATATAGGTAAATCCTGACTATTTTCCCAGGTGTGTACACTTAGTGAGGCTCTTAACGAGTGGCCATAGGAAAGAGTCTCCTGACTATTCCACAGGTGTGCATTATTTAGTGAGACTCTGAATGAAGGGATATAGGTAAATCCTGACTATTTTCCCAGGTCTGTACACTTAGTGAGGCTCTTAACGTGTGGCCATATAAAAGAGACTTCTGACTATTTTGCAGGTGTGCATTACTTAGTGATTGTCTGAATTGGTGGCCATAAAAAATAGACTCCAGGCTATATCACAAGTGTGTAATATTCAGTGAGTCTTTCAAAGAGGGTCCATAAGAAACAGACTTCTAATTACTTTGTGCATTATTCACTGGTTGTCAGAATGAGTAGCCATGTGACATAGCCTCCTCATTATTATACATGTGTGCATGAATCAAACAGGTTCCGTTTGAGTGTCCATACCAAATAGACACCTGACACTGCCCCGGGTGTGTATTATTCCACGATACACAAAATTAGAGTTCATATGAAATAGAAGCCAGGCCATGACCCAGGTGTGTTTCATTCAGGAAGGCACTGAATTCGTGGCTATCTTAAACAGCGTCCTGATTACTCCATAGAAGTTTATTATTCACTGAAACTTTGAGTGATAGACCATATAAAATAGACACCTGACTATTGCTCCATTGTGAATTATTCAATAAGGTGCTAAATGCGTGGTAGTATCAAATAGAATCCTGAGGATTCTTCAGGTGTATATCACTCAGTGAGGCACAAAATGAGTGGCCATATAAAAAATGCTCGACTATTACCCTGGTGTGCATTATTCACTGAGGCTCTAAATGAGTGGCTACATGAAGTAGACTCTTAAATCTTCCTTTGTTGTGTATTATTGAATGAGACTCTGACTAAGTGGGCATAAAAAGAGACTCAGGTGTATTGCCCAGGTGTTCATTATGTACAGAGACTTTGAATGTGTAGCCATTTGAAGTAGACACTTGACTATTTTTGAGGGGAGTATTCTTCACAGAGGCACTGAACGAGTGGCCATGTGAAAGAGATTCCTGACTTATCAGATATACATATTATTCACTAAAACACTGAAAGAGTGGCCTTATGACATAGAACCCATTTTACTCAACAGCTGTGCATTACTTAGTGATTGTCTGAATTGGTGGCCATAAAAATAGACTCCAAATTATTCCCCAGGTGTGTATTATTCAGTGAATCTCTGAATGAGTGTCTATATGAAATAGACTCCAGGCTATATCACAAGTGTGTAATATTCAGTGAGGCTCATTTTGTGTGACCATATGAAACAGGATGCTCTCTATCTCAAATATTTGTATTATTCAGTGAATCTCTGAATGAGTGTCTATATGAAATAGACTCTTTACTATTGCCCCATTGTGCATTATTCGGTAATGCTGTGATTGAGTGTCCATATGACTTGGACACTGACTATTCCCAAGGTGTGTATTATTCAGTGAATCTCTGAATGAGTGTCTATATGAAATAGACTCCTGGCTACTCCACAGGTGTACATTATTTACAGAGGCTCTGAATATGTGTCTACATGAAATAGACTCCTGGCTACTCCACAGGTGTACATTATTTACAGAGGCTCTGAATGAATATCCATCGAAAATAGACTCCAAATTATTCCCCAGGTGTGTATTATTCAGTGAATCTCTGAATGAGTGGCCATATAAAATATGCTCAAATATTACCCTGGTGTGCATTACACAGTGAGGCTCTTTTGTTTGACCATATGAAACAGGATGCTCTCTATCTCAAATATTTGTATTATTCAGTGAATCTCTGAATGAGTGTCTATATGAAATAGACTCCTGACTACACCACATTATTCAGTGAGGCTCATTTTGTGTGACCATATGAAACAGACTAGTGATTATTCCCACATGTGCAGTATTCGAAAATGCTTTGATTTTGTGGCCATATAAAAGAGACTTCTGACTATTTTGCAGGTGTGCATTATTCACTGAGGCTCTAAATGAGTGGCTATACGAAATAGAATTTTAACTTCTCCCAAGGTGTATGTTATTCAGTTAGGCTCTGAATATGTGTCTACATGAAATAGACTCCTGGCTACTCCACAGGTGTGCATTATTTAGTGAGATTCTGAATAAGGGATAAAGGTAAATCCTGACTATTTCACAGGTGTGCATTATTTAGTGAGACTCTGAATGAAGGGATATAGGTAAATCCTGACTATTTCACAGGTGTGCATTATTCACTGAGGCTCTGAAACTTTGGCCATATGAAATTGTTTTCTGACTTGTCCACAGGCGTGTATTATTGACTCTGACTCTAAATATTTGGGCATGTAAAATAGACAAGTGACTATTCCAAAGCTGTGTATTACTCACTCAGGCTTTGATTTTGTTGCCATATAAAATTGACTAGTGTCTATTCCACACGTGTGCATTATTCCCTGAGGCTGTAAATGAGAGGCTATATAAAGTAGACTCCTAACAATTCCCTGGTGTGTATTATTCAGTGAGGCTCATTTTGTGTGACCATATGAAACAGGATGCTCTCTATCTCAAATATTTGTATTATTCAGTGAATCTCTGAATGAGTGTCTATATGAAATAGACTGCTAAGTATTTTACATTTTGCATTTTTCACTGGTGTTACGAGTCAGTGGCCATATAAATTGGAATCTGGACTAATCCACACGTGCATATTATCCACTGAGGCTATGAATGAGTGTCCTAATAAAATAGACTCCTGGCTACTCCACAGGTGTAAATCGTTTTCCGAGGCTCTGAATATATGTCCATCGAAAATAGACTCCAAATTATTCTTCAGGTGTGTACTATTCAGTGAGGCTCAGAAGATGTGGCCATATTAATTAGATTCCTTACAACATAAAGGGCCTGTTTTATTCACTGTGGCTCTGAATATGTGTCTACAGGAAATAGACTCCTGACTACATCACATTATTCAGTGACACTCCGAATTAGAGGCCACATGAAAAAGTCTCCTGACTATTCCACAGGTGTGCATTATTTAGTGAGACTCTGAATGAGGGAATAATGGTAAATCCTGACTAATTGCCCAGGTGTGTACACTTAGTGAGGCTCTTAACGAGTGGCCATAGGAAAGAGACTTTTGACTATTCCGCAGGTGTGCAATATTTAGAGACTCTCTGAATGGGTGGCCATAAAAAATAGACTCCAGACTATATTACAAGTGTGTAAGATTCAGTGAGGCTTTCAAAGTGTGTCCATGAGAATCAGACTTCTAATTACTTTGTGCATTATTCACTGTTTGTCAGAATGAGTAGCCATATGACATAGACTCCTCATTATTATACATGTGTGCATGATTCAAACAGGTTCTGTTTGAGTGTCCATACCAAATAGACCCCTGACACTGCCCCAGGTGTGTATTATTCCACGATACACAAAATTAGAGTTCATATGAAATAGAACCCAGGCTATTACCCAGGTGTGTATCATTCAGGAAGGCACTGAATTCGTGGCTATCTTAAACAGCGTCCTGATTACTCCATAGAAGTTTATTATTCACTGAAACTTTGAGTGATAGACCATATAAAATAGACACCTGACTATTGCTCCATTGTGAATTATTCAATAAGGTGCTAAATGCGTGGTAGTATCAAATAGAATCCTGAGGATTCTTCAGGTGTATATCACTCAGTGAGGCACTAAATGAGTGGCCATATAAAAAATGCTCGACTATTACCCTGGTGTGCATTATGCACTGAGGCTCTAAATGAGTGGCTACATGAAGTAGACTCTTAAATCTTCCTTTGTTGTGTATTATTGAATGAGTCTCTGACTAAGTGGGCATAACGAAGAGACTCAGGTGTATTGCCCAGGTGTTCATTACATATGGGGATTTTGAATGTGTAGCCATTTGAAGTAGACACTTGCCTATTTTTGAGGGGAGTATTCTTCAGAGAGGCGCTGAAGGAGTGGACATGTGAAAGAGATTCCTGACTTATCAGATATACATATTATTCACTAAAACACTGAAAGAGTGGCCTTATGAAATAGAACTTATTTTACTCAACAGGTGTGCGTTATTTTTTATTCTCCAAACGAATCACCATATGAAACAGACTAGTGATTATTCCCCACATGTGCAGTATTCAACAAGGTTCTGTATGAGTGTCTATGTCAAATAGTCTCCTGACTCTGACACATGTGTGTATCATTCAGGAAGGCACTGAATTCGTGGCTATCTTAAACAGCGTCCTGATTACTCCATAGAAGTTTATTATTCACTGAAACTTTGAGTGATAGACCATATAAAATAGACACCTGACTATTGCTCCATTGTGAATTATTCAATAAGGTGCTAAATGCGTGGTAGTATCAAATAGAATCCTGAGGATTCTTCAGGTGTATATCACTCAGTGAGGCACAAAATGAGTGGCCATATAAAAATGCTCGACTATTACCCTGGTGTGCATTATTCACTGAGGCTCTAAATGAGTGGCTACATGAAGTAGACTCTTAAATCTTCCTTTGTTGTGTATTATTGAATGAGTCTCTGACTAAGTGGGCATAAAAAGAGACTCAGGTGTATTGCCCAGGTGTTCATTATGTACAGAGACTTTGAATGTGTAGCCATTTGAAGTAGACACTTGCCTATTTTTGAGGGGAGTATTCTTCAGAGAGGCGCTGAAGGAGTGGACATGTGAAAGAGATTCCTGACTTATCAGATATACATATTATTCACTAAAACACTGAAAGAGTGGCCTTATGAAATAGAACCCATTTTACTCAACAGGTGTGCGTTATTTTGATTCTCCAAACGAATCACCATATGAAACAGACTAGTGATTATTCCCCACATGTGCAGTATTCAACAAGGTTCTGTATGAGTGTCTATGTCAAATAGTCTCCTGACTCTGACACATGTGTGTATCATTCACGGAGCTGCTTAATTTGGTGTTACCTTAAATAGGGTCCTGACTACTCCACAGCTGTTTATTATGCACTGAAGCTCCGAATAACAGGCCATATGAAATAGACTCTTTACTATTGCCCCATTGTGCATTATTCGGTAATGTTGTGATTGAGTGTCCATATGACTTGGACACTGACTATTCCCAAGATGTGTATTCTTCAGTGAGATTCTGAATGAGTGACCACATAACATAAACACTTGACTCTATCCTCTTGACTATTTTTCAGTTCTGCATTGTCCACTGAGTCGCTGGGTGAAGAGTCATATCAAATAGTCTCCAGACTATTCCTTAGCTGTGCATTATTCAGTGAGTCTCTGAATAAGTGGCTATATATAATATAATCCTGAGTGTTTTCCATATATATGTGATTCCTCACTGAGGTTCTGAATAAGTGGCCGTGTGATATACACTCCTGACGTTTTCATAGGTCTGTATTATTCTGTGAAGCTCTGAATGTGTGGCGATAAAATAGAGCCTCCTAAATGCTCTTCAGGAGTGTGTTTTTACATTCGGCTCTAAATGAGTGGCTACAAGAAATAAAATTTTAACTTTATTTCAAGGTGTATGTTATTCAGTTAGGCTCTGAATATGTGGCTATAGGAAATAGAAATCTGCCTATGATAGAGGTGTTTTTTATTCAAGGACGCTCTGAAATTGATGCCACATGTAATAGCATCTTGAGTATTTCCCAAGTATGTATTATTCACTGAGGCTCTGAAACTTTGGCCATATGAAATTGTTTTCTGACTTGTCCACAGGTGTGTATTATTGACTCTGACTCTAAATATTTGGGCATGTAAAATAGACAAGTGACTATTCCAAAGTTGTGAATTACTAACTCAGGCTTTGATTTTGTGGCCATATATAATAGTCTAGTGTCTATTCCACACGTGTGCATTATTCCCTGAGGCTGTAAATGAGAGGCTATATAAAGTAGACTCCTAACACTTCCCTAGGTGTGCCTTACTCAGTGAGGCTCATTTTGTGTGACCATATAAAACACGATGCTGCTATATTAAATCTTTGTATTATTTAGTGAATCTCGAAATGAGTGTCTACATGAAATAGACTGCTGAGTACTTTACATTTGTGCATTTTTCACTGAGGTTACCAGTCAGTGGCCATATAAATTGGAATCCGGACTAATCCACACGTGCATATTATCCACTGAGGCTATGAATGAGTGTCCTAATAAAATAGACTTCTGGCTACTCCACAGGTGTACATTATTTACCGAGGCTCTGAATGAATATCCATCGAAAATAGACTCCAAATTATTCTCCAGGTGTGTATTATTCAGTGAGGCTCAGAAGATGTGGCCATATTAATTAGATTCCTTACAACATAAAGGGCCTGTTTTATTCACTGTGGCTCTGATTATGTGTCTACATGAAATAGACTCTTTACTATTGCCCCATTGTGCATTATTCGGTAATGTTGTGATTGAGTGTCCATATGACTTGGACACTGACTATTCCCAAGATGTGTATTCTTCAGTGAGATTCTGAATGAATGACCACATAACATAAACACTTGACTCTATCCTCTTGACTATTTTTCAGTTCTGCATTGTCCACTGAGTCGCTGGGTGAAGAGTCATATCAAATAGTCTCCAGACTATTCCTTAGCTGTGCATTATTCAGTGAGTCTCTGAATAAGTGGCTATATATAATATAATCCTGAGTGTTTTCCATATATATGTGATTCCTCACTGAGGTTCTGAATAAGTGGCCGTGTGATATACACTCCTGAGGTTTTCATAGGTCTGTATTATTCTTTGAAGCTCTGAATGTGTGGCGATAAAATAGAGCCTCCTAAATGCTCTTCAGGAGTGTGTTTTTACATTCGGCTCTAAACGAGTGGCTACAAGAAATAAAATTTTAACTTTATTTCAAGGTGTATGTTATTCAGTTAGGCTCTGAATATGTGGCTATAGGAAATAGAAATCTGCCTACGATAGAGGTGTTTCTTATTCAAGGAAGCTCTGAAATTGATGCCACATGTAATAGCGTCTTGAGTATTTTCCAAGTATGTATTATTCACTGAGGCTCTGAAACTTTGGCCATATGAAATTGTTTTCTGACTTGTCCACAGGTGTGTATTATTGACTCTGACTCTAAATATTTGGGCATGTAAAATAGACAAGTGACTATTCCAAAGTTGTGAATTACTAACTCAGGCTTTGATTTTGTGGCCATATATAATAGTCTAGTGTCTATTCCACACGTGTGCATTATTCCCTGAGGCTGTAAATTAGAGGCTATATAAAGTAGACTCCTAACACTTCCCTAGGTGTGCCTTACTCAGTGTGGCTCATTTTGTGTGACCATATGAAACACGATGCTGCTATATTAAATCATTTTATTATTTAGTGAATCTCGAAATGAGTGTCTATATGAAATAGACTGCTGAGTACTTTACATTTGTGCATTTTTCACTGAGGTTACCAGTCAGTGGCCATATAAATTGGAATCCGGACTAATCCACACGTGCATATTTTCCACTGAGGTTATGAATGAGTGTCATAATAAAATAGACTTCTGGCTACTCCACAGGTGTACATTATTTACGGAGGCTCTGAATGAATATCCATCGAAAATAGACTCCAAATTATTCTTCAGGTGTGTATTATTCAGTGAGGCTCAGAAGATGTGGCCATATTAATTAGATTCCTTACAACATAAAGGGCCTGTTTTATTCACTGTGGCTCTGATTATGTGTCTACATGAAATAGACTCCTGACTACATCACATTATTCAGTGACACTCCGAATTAGAGGCCACATGGAAAAGTCTCCTGACTATTCCACAGGTGTGCATTATTTAGTGAGACTCTGAATGAAGGGATATAGGTAAATCCTGACTATTTTCCCAGATGTGTACACTTAGTGAGGCTCTTAACGAGTGGCCATAGTAAAGAGACTTCTGACTATTTTGCAGGTGTGCATTATTTATTGATTCTCTGAATTGGTGGCCATAAAAAATAGACTCCAGTCTATATCACAAGTGTGTAATATTCAGTGAGGCTGTCAAAGAGGGTCCATAAGAATCAGACTTCTAATTACTTTGTGCATTATTCACTGTTTGTCAGAATGAGTAGCCGTGTGACATAGACTCCTCATTATTATACATGTGTGCATGAATCAAACAGGTTCCGTTTGAGTGTCCATACCAAATAGACACCTGACACTCCCCCGGGTGTGTATTATTCCATGATATACAAAATTAGATTTCATATGAAATAGAAGCCAGGCCATGACCCAGGTGTGTATCATTCAGGAAGGCACTGAATTCGTGGCTATCTTAAACAGCGTCCTGATTACTCCATAGAAGTTTATTATTCACTGAAACTTTGAGTGATAGACCATATAAAATAGACACCTGACTATTGCTCCATTGTGAATTATTCAATAAGGTGCTAAATGCGTGGTAGTATCAAATAGAATCCTGAGGATTCTTCAGGTGTATATCACTCAGTGAGGCCCCAAATTAGTGGCCATATAAAAATGCTCAAATATTACCCTGGTGTGCATTATTCACTGAGGCTCTAAATGAGTGGCTACATGAAGTAGACTCTTAAATCTTCCTTTCTTGTGTATTATTGAATGAGACTCTGACTAAGTGGGCATAAAAAAGAGATGCAGGTGTATTGCCCAGGTGTTCATTACCTACAGAGTCCCTTAATGTGTAGCCATTTAAAGTAGACACTTGACTATTTTTGAGGGAAGTATTCTTCACAGAGGCACTGAACGAGTGGCCATGTGAAAGAGCTTCCTTACTTTTCAGATATACATATTATTCACTAATACACTGAAAGAGTGGCCTTCTGAAATTGAACCCATTTTACTCCACAGGTGTGCATAAGTTTTTGATTCCCTAAACGAAACACCATATGAAACAGACAAGTGATTATTCCCCACATGTGCAGTATTCGAAAATGCTTTGATTTTGTGGCCATATAAAATAGACTAGTGTCTATTCCACACGTGTGAATTATTTTCTAATTCTTTAATTTAAAGTCTGAAGTAGACTCCTAACAATTCTCCTGGTGTGCATTACACAGTGAGGCTCTTTTTGTTTGACCATATGAAACAGGATGCTCTCTATCTCAAATATTTGTATTATTCAGTGAATCTCTGAATGAGTGTCTATATGAAATAGACTGCTAAGTATTTTACATTTTGCATTTTTCACTGGTGTTACGAGTCAGTGGCCATATCAAATGGAATCCTGACTAATCTACACGTGCCTATTATCCACTGAGGCTATGAATGAGTGTCCTAATAAAATAGACTCCTGGCTACTCCACAGGTGTAAATCGTTTTCCGAGGCTCTGAATATATGTCCATCGAAAATAGACTCCAAATTATTCCCCAGGTGGGTATTATTCAGTGAAGCTCAGAATATATTTTTATATCAATTAGATTCCTTACTATATCACGTGTCTGTGTTATTCACTGAAGCTCTGAATATGTGTCTACATGAAATAGACTCCTGACTACACCACATTATTCAGTGACACTTCGAATTAGAGGCAAAATAAAAAATTCTCCTGACTATTCCAAAGGTGTGCATTATTTAGTGAGATTCTCAATGAGGGGATAAAGGTAAATCCTGACTCTTTCCCCCGGTGTGTACACTTAGTGAGGCTATTAACGAGTGGCCATAGGAAAGAGACTTCATTTTTTTTGTTTTTAATTTTTATTGCATTATATGTTTTGGGTTACATGTGCAGAACTTCCAAGATAGTAGCGTAGGTACACACATGGCAGTGTGTTTTGCTGCCTTCCTCCCCTGCACCCACACTTGGCATTTATATCCAGGCTATCCTCCCCAGCCCCCACTGTCCCTCCCACATTTCCCACAATAGACCCCAGTGTGAAATAGACCCCCTCCCTCTGTCCATGTGTTCTCATTTTTCTCACCCGCCTATGAGTGAGAATATGCGGTATTTCTTTTTCTGTTCTTGTGTCAGTTTGCTGAGAATGATGTTCTCCAGATACATCCATTTTTTTACAAAGGACATAAACTCATCATTTTTGATTGCTGCATAATATTCCATGGTGTATATGTGCCACATTTTTCCAATCCAGTCTATCATCGATGGGCATTTGGGTTGGTTCCAGGACTTTGCTATTGTAAACAGTGCTGCAATGAACATTCGTGTGCATGTGTCCTTATAGTAGAACGATTTATAGTCCTTTGGATATATACCCAGTAAAGGAATTGCTGGGTCAAATGGAATTTCTATTTCTAGGTCCTTAAGGAATCGCCACACTGTCTTCCACAATGGTTGAGCTAATTTACATTCCCACCAACAGTGTAAGAGTGTTCCTTTTTCGAGAGAGATCCAAGATGGCTGATCACTAACAGCTCGGGACTGTAACTCCCAGTGAAGGCTCGGAAAACGTGAGGATACCACATTTTCAGAGGAATTTTCGTCGCCAACAGACCAGAAGATTTCCAGTGGAGGAGCCCCGCGCGTCACCAACCTGACTTCTGTGGCCGGTGCAGCTGTTTTGTAGTCGTCTCGGTGCAGCAGCTCTTTGTGCACAGTGAGTGGGACTGGTTCCCCTACTGACTGGTGTTTGGAGCTCCGGGGAGGCAGAGACGCTTGCAGATTCAAGAAGGAAGCCAGACCGGAGATTCCCAGGCAGAAGAGCACCATCAGTCTTATCGCTGTTGTTTTGGCCGGTGCAGTGTGTTGCTCGGATTCTAGCACTGGGAATCATAAATTGGACATCCTCTCAGGAACTTAATCAGAAAGGCGCTAATTGTAAAGACATCAGATGTATAAATTCACAATAAACGGAAAAAAAAGCCTAAAAAGGCCGAGAAAACCGAAAGTCAGAACCCCTCTTTTTCTACATGGGATAGTAATTCCTCATCAACAACGTAACAAGCCCTAATGGAAGAGAACTGTGTTCCAGTATCTGAAGGAGGCTTTAGAAGGTGGATGGTAAAAAACTTCTGGGAATTGAAACAACTTGTTCTAACCCAATGTAAAGAAACTAAGAGCTTTGAAAAAAGATTAGATGAAATGTTAAAAAGAATGGACAATATAGAGAGGAATATAAATGAACTAATGAAGTTGAAAAATACAACACGAGAACTTAGTGAAATATGCACGTTTGAATAGCCAAATTGATCAAGCAGAAGAAAGAATATCAGAGGTCGAAGACCGACTTAATGAAATGGAACGAGAAGAAAAGAATAGAGAAAAAAGGTTAAAAAGGAATGAGCAAAGTCTCCAAGAATTATGGGACTATGTGAAAAGACCTAATCTACGTTTGATAGGTGTACCTGAATGTGATGGAGAGAATGAATCCCAGCTGGAAAATACTCTTCAGGATATTATCCAGGAGAATTTTCCCAATTTAGCAAAGCAGGATACCATTCAACCTCAGGTAATACAGAGAACACCACAAAGATATTCCTTAAGAAGAGCAACCCCAAGACACATAATCATTAAATTCACCAGGGTTGAAACAAAGAAGAAAACACTAAGGGCAGCCAGAGAGAAAGGTCAGGTTACCTACAAAGGGAAGCCTATTAGACTTACAGCTGATCTCTCAGTAGAAAGCCTACAAGCCAGAAGAGAGTGGGGGCCGATATTTAACATCCTTAAAGAACAGAACTTTCAGCCCAGAATTTCATATCCTGCCAAACTAAGCTTCACAATTGAAGGAAAAATAAAATATTTTATGAACAAGCAAGTACTCAGAGATTTTATTACCACCAAGCCTGCTTTACAAAAACTTCTGAAAGAAGTATTACACACAGAAAGGAACAACCAGTATTAGCCTTTCTAAAAATATACCAAAAAGTAAAGAGCATCAACATAAAGAAGAATTTACATCAACGCATGGATAAAATAGCCAGCTAACATCAAATGGCAGTAATCTTAAATTGAAATCGACTAAATTTTCTAATTAAAAGATACAGCCAAAACCTAACAGTATACTATAACCAGACCCATTTCATATCCAAAGATACACAAAGACTAAAAACAAAGGGTTGGAGAAAGATTTACCAACCAAATAGAGAACAAAACAAATAAATAAACAAAAAGGAGTTGCAATTCATGCATTTGATAAAACAGATTTCAAACCAACGAAGGTAGAGTGGTATAAGGATCAATACATCCTAACACCCAGATACATAAGACCCATAAAGAGATTCAGACTCAATGAAACAGAAAATTAATAAGGATATCTAGAATCTGAACTCAGATCAGTAACAAGTAACCTTAATAAGCACTTGTAGAGCTCTCCACTTTAGATAAATAAAATATACATTCTCCATTTTGAATACACAAAATAATGATCAGCCATTATTAATACCCATTAAAAGCAATATTCCTGTTCTCTCTCCTCTTTTTCTTCCTCTGTTTAAAAAAAAAAAAAGAGTGGTCCTTTTTCTTGCATCCTCTCCAGCATCTGCTCTCTCCAGATTTTTTAATTATCGCCATACTAACTGGCGTGAGAGGGTATCTCAATGTGGTTTTGATTTGCATCTCTCTAATGGTCAGTGATGATGAGCATTTTTTCATGTGTTTGTTGGCCTCATGTATGTCTTCTTTTGTAAAGTGTCTGTTCATATCCTTTGCCCATTTTTAATGGGCTTGTTTGTTTTTTTCCTGTAAATCTGTTTGAGTTCTTTGTAAATTCTGGATATCAGCCCTTTGTCAGATGCGTAAACTGCAAAGATTTTTTCCCATTCTGATGGTTGCCGATTCACTCTAGTGACTGTTTCTTTTGCCGTGCAGAAGCTGTGGAGTTTGATTAGGTCCCATTTGTCTATTTTGGCTTTTGTTGCCAATGCTTTTGGTGTTTTGGTCATGAAGTCCTTGCCTACTCCTATGTCCTGAATGGTTTTGCCTAGATTTTCTTCTAGGATTTTTATGGTGTCAGGTCTTATGTTTAAGTCTTTAATCCATCTGGAGTTAATTTTAGTGTAAGGTGTCAGGAAGGGGTCCAGTTTCTGCTTTCTGCACATGGCTAGCCAGTTTTCCCAACACCATTTATTAAACAGGGTATTGCTTGTTTCTGTCTGTTTTATCAAAGATTATATTGTTGTAGGTATGTTATGTTGCCTCCGATGCCTCTGTTCTGTTCCATTGGTCTATATCTCTGTTTTGGTACCAGTACCATGCTGTTTTGATCAATGTAACCTTGTAGTATAGTTTGAAGTCTGGTAGTGTGATGCCTCCAGCTGTGTTCTTTTTGCTTAGAATTGACTTGGCTATGCGGGCTCTCTTTTGGTTCCATATGAAGTTCATGGTGGTTTTTCCAGTTCTGTGAAGAAATTCAATGGTAGTTTGATGGGGATAGCATTGATTGTGTAAATTACTTTGGGCAGTATAGCGATTTTCACGATATTGATTCTTCCCAACCACGAACATGGAATGTTTCTCCATCTGTTTGTGTCCTCTCTTATTTCGTTGAGCAGTGGTTTGTAGTTTTCCTTAAAGAGGTCCCTTACATTCCTTGTGAGTTGTATTCCTAGGTATTTTATTTTCTTTGTAGCAATTGTGAATGGCAGTTCGTTCTTGATTTGGTTCTCTTTAAGTCTGTTATTAGTGTATAGGGATGCTTGTGATTTTTGCACATTAATTTTATATCCTGAGACTTTGCTGAAGTTGCTTATCATTTTCAGGAGTTTTTGGCTGAGGCGATGGGGTCTTCTAGGTATACTATCATGTCGTCTGCAAATAGAGACAATTTGGCTTCCACCTTTCCTATTTGAATACCCTTTATTTCTTTTTCTTGCCTGATTGCTCTGGCTAGAACTTCCAGTATTATGTTGAATAGGAGTGGTGAGAGAGGACATCCTTGTCTAGTGCCGGATTTCAAAGGGAATGCTTTCAGTTTTTGCCCATTAAGTATGAAATTGGCTGTTGGTTTGTCGTTAATAGCTTTTATAACTTTGAGATATGTTCCATCAATACCAATTTTATTGAGGGTTTTTAGCATAAAGGGCTGTTGAATTTTGTCAAATGCCTTCTCTGCGTCAATTGAGATAATCTTGTGGTTTTTGTTTTTGCTTCTGTTTATGTGGTGAATTACATTTATAGACTTGTGTATGTTGAACCAGCCTTGCATCCCCGGGATGAATCCTACTTGATCATGATGGATAAGTTTTTTAATGTGCTGTTGCAATCGGTTTGCCAGTATTTTATTGAAGATTTTTGCATCTATGTTCATCATGGATATTGGCCTGAAGTTTTCTTTTCTTTTTGAGTCTCTGCCGGGTTTTGGTATCAGGATGATGTTGGTCTCATAAAATGATTTGGGAAGGGTTCCCTCTTTTTAAATTATTTGGAATATTTTCAGAAGAAATGGTACCAGATCCTCTTTGTGTGTCTGGTAGAATTCGGCTGTGAACCCATCTGGAACAGGGCTTTTTTTGTGGTAGGCTCTTAATTGCTGCCTCAACTTCAGACCTTGTTATTGGTCTATTCATAGTTTTGGCTTCCTCCTGGTTTAGGCTTGGGAGGACACAGGCGTCCAGGAATTTATCCATTTCTTCCTGGTTTACTAGTTTATGTGCATAGAGTTGTTTGTAGTATTCTCTGATGATGGTTTGAATTTCTGTGGAATCTGTGGTGTTTTCCCCATTATCATTTTTTATTGCATCTATTTGGTTATTCTCTCTTTTCTTTTTATCAGTCTGGCTAGTGGTCTATTTTGTTAATGTTTTCAAAAAACCAGCTCTTAGATATATTGATTTTTTGAAGGGTTTTTCTTGTTTCTATCTCCTTCAGTTCTGCTCTGATCTTAGTTATTTCTTGTCTTCGGCTAGGTTTTGAGCTTTTTTGATCTTGCTCCTCTAGCTCTTTCAATTTTGATGATAGGGTGTCAATTTTGAATCTCTCCACTCTTCTCATGTGGGCACTTATTGCTATCTATTTTTCTCTACAGACTGCTATAAATGTGTCCCAGAGATTCTGGTATGTTGTGTTTTTGTTATCATTGGTTTTGAAGAACTTCTTTATTTCTGCTTTCATTTCATTGTTTATGCAATCAAAATTCAAGAGCCAGTTGTTCAGTTTCCATGAAGCTGTGCGGTTCTGAGTTATTTTCTGAATTCTGAGTTCCAACTTGATTGCACTATGGTCTGAGAGACTGTTTGTTATGATTTCAGTTGTTTTGCATTTGCTGAGGAGTGCTTTACTTTCAATTATGTGGTCAATTTTGGAATAGGTGTGATGTGGTGCTGAGAAGAATGTATATTGTGTGGATTTGCGGTGGAGAGTTCTGTAAATGTCTATCAGGTTTGCTTGTTCCAGGTCTGAGTTCAAGTCCTGGATATCCTTGTTAATTTTCTGTCTGGTTGATGTGCCTGCTATTGACAGTGGAGTGTTAAAGTCTTCCACTATTATTGTGTGGGAGTCTAAGTCTCTTTGTAAGTCATTAAGAACTTGCCTTATATATCTGGGTGCTCCTGGATTGGGTCCATATATATTTAGAATCGTTATCTCTTCTTGGTTTATCGAGCATTTTACCATTATGTAATGACCTTCTTTGTCCCTTTTGATCTTTGTTACTTTAAAGTCTATTTTATCAGAGATGAGAATTGCAACTCCTGCTTTATTCTGCTCTCCATTTTCTTGGTAAATCTTCCTCCATCCCAAAATTTTGAGCCTTTGTTTATCCTTGCATGTGAGGTGGGTTTCCCGGATACAGCACACCGATGGGTTTTGGATTTTTATCCAATTTGCCAGTCTGTGTCTTTTGATTGGTGCATTTAGCCCATTTTCATTTAGGGTTAATATTGTTATGTGTGAATTTGATAATGCCATTTTGATGCTAGCCAGCTGGTTTCCCATTGGTTCATGTAGATTCTTCATTTTTTGATGCTCTTTAGCATTTGATATGCTTTTAGGATGGCTTGTACTGGTTGTTTCTTTCTATGTGTAGTGCCTCCTTCAGGAGCTCTTGTAAAGCAGGCCTAGTGGTGACAAAATCTCTGAGTACTTGCTTGTTCATGAAGGATTTTATTTTTCCTTCACTTATAAAGCTCAGTTTGGCTGGATATGAAATTCTTGGTTGAAATTTTTTTTATTGCATTATAGGTTTGGGGTACATGTGCAGAACGAGCAAGATAGTTGCATATGTACACATATGGCAGTGTGCTTTGCTGCCTTCCTCCCCTTCACCCACACTTGGTAGTCATCCCCAGGTCATCCCCCCCAGCCCCCCCTGCTGTCCCTCCCCCATTCCCCCCAACTGTCCCCAGTGTATAGTAGACCACCTCTTTGTGTCCATGTGTTCTCATTTTTCTCACCCACCTATGAGTGAGTATATGCGGTATTACGTTTTCTGTTCTTGTGTCAGTTTGCTGAGAATGATGTTCTCCAGATTCATCCATGTCCCTACAAAGGACACAAACTCATCATTTTTGATTGCTGCATAATATTCCATGGTGTATATGTGCCACATTTTCCCAGTCCAGTCTATCATCGTTGGGCATTTGGGTTGGTTCCAGGTCCTTGCTATTGTAAACAGTGCTGCACTGAACATTCGTGTGCATGGTTGAAATTTTTTTTAAGGATGTTGAATATTGGTCCCCACTCTCTTCTGGCTTATAGAGTCTCCACCGAGAGATCTGCAGTGAGTCTGATGGGCTTCCCTTTGTGTGTGACCCGACCTTTCTCTCTGGCTGCCCTTAGTATTTTCTTTTTTTAATTTTTATTGCATTATAGGTTTTGGGGTACATGTGCAGAACGAGCAAGATAGTTGCATAGTATTTTCTCCTCATTTCAACCCTGGTGAATCTGACGATTATGTGCCTTGGGGTTGCTCTTCTTGTGAGTATCTTTGTGGTGTTCTCTGTATTTCCTCGAGTTGAGTATTGATCTGTCTTGCTAGGTTGGGGAAGTTTTCCTGGATAATATCCTGAAGAGTATTTTCCAGCTTGGATTCATTCTCTTCATCACATTCTGGTACACCTATCAAACGTAGGTTGGGTCTCTTCACATAGTCCCACATTTCTTGGAGATTTTCTTCATTTCTT
Source organism: Saguinus midas (assembly GCA_021498475.1). Taxonomy (NCBI): domain Eukaryota; kingdom Metazoa; phylum Chordata; class Mammalia; order Primates; family Cebidae; genus Saguinus; species Saguinus midas. The sequence continues at coordinate 2,544 of JAKFGQ010000091.1, read as the reverse complement.
TTTGTGCTTTTTTCTCTAATCTTGGTTTCTCGTTTTATTTCATTGAGTTGATCTTTGACTTCTGATATTCTTTCTTCTGTTTGGTCAATTCGGCTGTTGAAACATGTGCATACTTCACGAATTTCTCGTGTTGTGTTTTTCAGCACCTTCAATTCATTCATGTTCCTCTCTAAGTTGTCCATTCTTGTTATCATTTCCTCGAATCTTCTTTCAAATCTCTTTTCAAGGTTCTTAGTTTCTTTGCACTGATTTAGAACATGTTCTTTTAGCTCACTGAAGTTTCTAATTATCCACTTTCTGAAGTCCGATTCCATCATTTTGTCACAGTCATTCTCCGTCCAGCTTTGTTCCCTTGCTGGTGAGGAGTTTTGGTCCTTTGTCGGAGGTGAGGTGTTTTGGTTTTTGGGGTTTTTCTCCATTTTGCGCTGGTTTCTTTCCATCTTTGTGGATTTATCCACCTGTCGCCTTAGTAGTTGCTAATTTTTCAGTTGGGTTTCTGAGTGGATGCCCAGATTGTTGATGATGAAGTATTTCTGTTACTTAGTTTTTCTTCTATTTGTCTAGTCCCTCTGCTGTATGAGTGCTGAGGTCCACTTCAGGCCCTGCTATCCTGGGGTACACCTGTAGCAGCTGCATAACAGTGAGGGATGCTACCAGTTTTTTCTTCTGCTATCTTTTTCCAGAATGATGCCCGCCAAATGTCAGTCTGATTAGTCCTTTTTTTGGGGTGACTCTTTGAATATACAGGGGTCAGGGAGCTTCTTGAGGGGACAGTCTGTGCTTTTTAGGAGCTCCGTGCTGAGCTGTGTGCTCCATTGTTCATTCAGGGTTGTTGGGAGGATGTGTTTTTTTCTGCTGCAACAGAATTCATAAAACACCCCCTTTTTCCCCTTAAATGCTCTGTCTCAGGGGTTGGGGCTTTCTTTATGAGTATCTGTTGCACTTTCCTGATCAGCTAGGAGGTAGTCTATTCACTATTTGCCTGCTGAAGCTTTGCCCTGCTAGCGTGGGTCTGCCCTGCTGCCACCGGCCTCGTTCTGCTGTGGTGCTCCACCCAGCTGAGGGAGTCTCTCTCTTATGGCGGGTTGCTTCGGCAACGGCAGGCAGCGTCAGCACTGGGCGGTACTTCAGTAGGGGCGGATTGTGTCCATAGTGGCGGACGCCCTTCCCCCACTGGGCTTCACTGTGCTAGATTCAACTGTGCTGGCAGCAAAACTCTCAGGCCCGAGCGCCTCCAATCCCCACCCTGTTTGTCTTCTTGAGGGTGGGTCCCACTGAGCCCAATCACACAGCTCCCTGCCTCAGAGTCCGTCTCTCTCTCTCTCTCTTCCTCTCCCCAAGGTGAACGGTTGACTCTCTAACTGGCACCCCAGTAGCCTGCTGATAGGGCACTGGGATCCGTGCAATCTCCTGTGCCACTGCCCACTGGGCTGGCTCAGATCACGCTTCCCAAAAATCTTTTGGTCTGGCTCATTGTCCAAGTCCCGTTCAATCAGATGGACATGTCAATCTGCCCTTCCAAATCTCAGATTGCTGGTTTAACAGGGCACCCAGACCAGTGAGTATTGTGCGAGAGCTGAGGCACTGCAAGTCGGCTGTGCTGGCTTCTCGTGTCTCTCCCACACCTGGGACTTTCACCGTTCTGTGGGCAAAAATGTCCATCCGAGAATGCGGCTAGCACTCACCCTCTGTGCCTTCACTGGGAGCTGCAATCCTGAGTCGCTTCTACGGCGCCATCTTGGAAGCCCCTCAGAAAGAGACTTCTGACTATTCCACAGGTGTGCATTATTTAGGAATTCTCTGACTGAGTGGCCATATAAAATAGACTCCAGACTATATCACAAATGTGTAATATTCAGTGAGGCTGTGAAAGAGGGGCCATATGAAGCAGACTTCTAATTACACCACATGTGCATTATTCACAGTTTGTCTGAATGAGTAGCCATATGACATAGACTCCTCATTACTATCCATGTGTGCATTAATCAAACAGGCTGAGTTTGAGTGTCCATACCAAATAGACTCCTGACACTGCCCCAGGTGTGTATTACTCAGCAATACACAAAATTAGAGTTCATATGAAATAGACTCCTGACTATCACACAAGTGCGTATCATTCAGCAAGTCACTTAATTCATGGCTATGTTAAACAGCGTCCTGATTACTCCATAGAAGTTTACTATCCCCTGAAACTTTGAAAGATAGACCATATAAAATAGACACCTGACTATTGCTCCATTGTGAATCATTCAATAAGGTTCTAAACGAGTGGCAGTATCAAATATAATCCTGAGGATTCTTCAGGTGTATATCACTCAGTGAGGAACAAAATGAGTGGGCATATAAAAAATGCTCGACTATTACCCTGTGCATTATTCAGTGAAGCTCTAAATTAGTGGCTACATGAAGTAGACTCTTAAATCTTCCTTTTTGTGTATTATTGAATGAGAGTCTGACTAAGTGGGCATAAAGAAGAGACTCAGGTGTATTGCCCAGGTGTTCATTACATACAGAGACTTTGAATGTGTAGCCATTTGAAGATGA